>JAQIXN010000492.1:0-37437 GCA_034698145.1 Proisotoma minuta
CCATTTTGGTAAAATTAATCCAAAAATAACGAAACTTAGCCTGTTTATAGATAATTGCATGTAGATTTCGAAAAAAAATATAAAAAGTTGTCAAATTTTTTTTTTCTATCATATACTTGTATCAGAAAACTTGAGACAGAACTTATGCAACTACTAGGTAGATATTTATTTACGATGATGAATAATATGCCCCGACACAATTGATGCATCTGCTTAACGATTCAATAATAATAATAATTTAGTGGATCAACGGGGTGAAGGTTGTTGAGCACAGCGGAGGTCATCTTCCCTTCCTCGCGGAATTGGAGAGCGTGGTCCTTTCCGCTCAGTCCCCAAACAGAATAACTGTGGCAGTCAATAATACTTTGACAAGCTCTACAATTCCTCAAGGAAAAATTGTTCGTCAATCTTCTGCTCGGTAATTCAAATGCTCAATTTTATTGAAAAGAAAATTTTCTAAAGCAAATTCATCAATAGATACCCAGCAGGATATTTTACTCTAGAATACAATTTCGATTTTTTCAATTATGCTGGGATACATCGAACTGTCTATTTATACACAACTCCAGTGACTTTTATCGACGACATCACAGTTACAACCAATCATGCCAAAGGCTCAGAAGGTGCATTCTTCTTAGTACATTTTCAATCTTACTGACTGAGGAAATTATATAACAGGACTGGTTTCCTATTCGGTTGTTGTATCACCAATATCCACTGGTATCCGAATTCAGCATACAAATGACATTCACGCCTTCCAAAATCATGGAAAAGCAGATCATCAGTTATCAGTGCAGCTTGTAGATAAGGCAGGAGTGACCGTGGCATCTTCATTTGGCGTTTCAGGTCTTTTACGAGTAACTAACCCAAACCTTTGGTGGCCGTTCACAATGGTTTCAAATGATACAAATGCAGGATATCTTTACACTTTGTTGGTGTGTTGAACGCGTGTTTATTATTTGCTTCTTATTATTAACAAAACTATATATAAATACTTTGAAAGGTGATACTTAGTGATGGACAAGGACGGGAAGTGGATCATTATCGCTTAAAAGTTGGAATCAGAACAATTAGCTGGGACGCATCCAAATTCAATATTAATGGGAAGCCATTCTACTTTCGAGGGTTTGGCCGGCATGAAGATTTTAACGTATAAAAACAATGAACCATTTCATTTGCATTATGATTATTTGACATTATTAACATGACATTACAGATTCGGGGGAAAGGAATTGATCCCGTGATGATAGTTAAAGATCACAATTTGGTCAAGTGGACTGGGGCCAATTCATACAGAACATCTCACTACCCTTATTCTGAGGAAATTATGGATCTCACTGACGAGCTTGGTATTGTCATAATTGACGAAATATCAGCAGTATCAATTGAGTAAGAAAAAGAGTTTGCATGTTTTATTAAGTATATCTTTATCGCACGTATTTTTCTTGAACAGTGGCTTTGGTCCTGAATTGCTCGCCACCCACAAAAATCAAATGACACAGTTAATTAAGCGTGATAAAAATAGAGCAAGTGTGGTCATGTGGTCAGTGGCAAATGAACCATCTTCCCAGAAGACAGAGGCTGGCCCATATTTCAGGTAACATTAAAGAAAATCTCAACTTTTTCCGACATTCTCTTGACATTAAAATTGACTATACGTATAGGCAAGTGTTTGAACTGACCAAATCATTGGACAAAACTCGGCCAGTGACGATTGTTTTAAATAAACAATATTCGGAGGATAAATCTGTACGTCTATCTAATTTTTGTGTCATTTTTGCTTGTTTTCAGTAAAATAGTTGCTCACACTCGATCTTTGGATAACACACGTCCAATTACCATTGTCGTGGCTCAAGATTACAGTAAAGATCAATCTGTAATAATTATCATTCTTTTAGTACTTATCAGTATTTGATGTATGCATTATCTAGCCTAGAATTTTAAATTAGAAATGTTTAGACTTATTGTGTATATAATCTATGAATGATGATTAGTTACTAATATTCTGTTGTTGTTTTTTGCTGTTCAAGGCTCAATATGCAGACATAATTTGTATCAATCGATACTTCGCATGGTATTCTGATTGTGGTCATACAGAAGTCATCAAAAACTCTATACTTCTTGATGTTCGTAATTGGGTGAATAAATTCAAGAAACCATTGATAATTTCCGAATATGGCTCAGACACAGTTGCTGGACTTCATATGGTTATTAGCTAAATTTATAATTTATATTAAATATGCATTAACAGTCTTTAAGGTTATTTTTTTTTTTTAAATTATAGAGTCCTGAGTTTGTATTCACAGAAGAATTTCAAGTTGAATATTTAAAAGAACATTTCAAAGCTTTTGACGAGCTACGAAAAAATGGGTCACTAATTGGCGAAATGATTTGGAATTTTGCTGATTTTATGACTGGACAAGGAATTACGCGAATTGTTGGAAATAGGAAAGGAATTTTTACAAGGGAAAGACAACCAAAGGCTTCCGCACATTTACTCCGTACTCGATACCATTTGCTAGCTGATGAAAGTGACAGGTACCCTTTTCCTTCAGACCTCATCAACTTACTCCCTGTATATGGGAGAAAGAGTCCACGCGTGGAACTCTGAGGAAATCACAATTATTTAATGGAAATAAATTTATAATACAGATAAATTTATCTATATGTTTTCAATAATTCTAAAAGCAGTATTAGTGTAATTTTATTTTTAATTTATTCAAATGCCAGCATCATTTAGTTTTTGGAGTAAAATTTCCGGAGGAGTAACAGAAGTTTCGCTTTCTTCTTTGTCCATTTTTTGAAGCTCTTTCTTTGACCAATGTTCGACGAGCGCTGCGGCATAACAATCTCCTAGAATATTGTTGGTAGTCCGCATTCTGTCAACAAGCCAATCAATTGCGAGCAGCAATCCAACATCGCTTACGGGAGCGTTAATTGTATGCAAGACTATGAATATCAAGGTCAAGGAGGCGGAGGGCACTCCGCTGGCAGCTATTGACACAAGCGTTGCCGTAATACTGTAAATTGCATATTATTCTGGAGGCTTTATAAGATGTTTCGAGTTTGATTGGTTACCAAATATTGATATAATCTCCTACACCAAGAGAAATCCCATTCATTTGGGCTATGAAAACGGACGAAATGCTAATGAACAAAGCTGTCCCATCCATATTTACGGTCACTCCAACTAAAAATTAGGAGTTACAATTAAAAGGAATTACAAAAATTAAAAATCAATTTGGAATTAGAAATTACTAGGAATTACAAAGTGAGACACTCTGGGATCAACTTTAACCTTTTCATCTAAGCATTGTAGAGTAACTGGCATCGCGATCATTCTGTGATTTTTCAAGATAAAACGAAATGACACAATAATAAAAACGAAAGATTTCTTACGAGCTATCTACAGCAAAACCAGTGATTGCGGCTGGTAGCACGCCCAAATAAAATTTTAATGGATTTTTTCGAATGAAGCAAAAGTAAATTAGCTGCATGATTCCAAATTGATAAATGGCAAGTCCAAATCCAACCGTGATGATAAATGTCAAAAGTGAGGCTAAAAGAGACCCAATATCTGAAACTTCCAATACTTTTGAGCAAATCAAACTGGCCACTCCCACCGGTGTCGACCTTGATATATTACAATTTTTATGGGACAATTGAATAAAAAAAACACTAATTATTCAAATATACATAGTACCATATAAATGTTGTCATCATCTTCATATTTACTGCATCATAGGCTTTGATAATATCTAAAAGTGGCTTTGATTTCTCTTCCAATATTGACATGAAACCACCCAAAATTATTGCATAAAAAATAACTCCTAAAGCATTCCATCCTGGCCTGAAAAAATATTTTTTTTAAATTTCATTATTGCATATTCCTAAAATGAAAATAAATGATACTTTGGCATCAGCGTCTTTGTTAGTCTATCATCTCCATTATCAGAATCATGCTTGTAAAATGTTGTAGTCTGCAAAAAAATGTTATATTATTAATTTCATGTTGGTTTCATAATTTAATTCAAGCTCTTTAGTTTACCGATTCGAAAAACGCAGAGACAATATTATTTGGAACAAAATTTCTGCCGAGATCAAAGAAATTATCCAACAGCGTATTTTCTCTTTCCTTTAATTCCCCAGTGACTGAAAAGCTTAGGAGCTGTTGTTTGATTGAAGCGTCTCCCGGATGAATCACTATTGCTAAAGTCACTCCCAAAATTGCATTGAAAAAGGAAGTGACAAGAAAGTAGGAGAATGTTCGAACTGCAATCTTTCCATTTGCTTTCACATTCAAAGTAGCAGAGCCTATTATAACGAGTACAAAATTGCTTAAAGATTCGTTTCTCCAAGAGAAATTTATGCATGCCTGTGACGAGACTGGAGAAAACGACGGGCAATATCAAAAGTTGCAATCCCCGAATCACAATTTCTCCCGGATATGCTACCAATTCCTTTGTAACAACTGAAGGGTCAAAAGCTTTGATGATGAAACCTAAAATCAACCCCACGACGGCCCCCAAAATGTTGCCAATTAGTAAACCGTTTTGTTGCAAAAACTGTCTCATTTTTGAAGAGTCTCCCATTTCGGAAAAAGAAAAATGATCTCTCTCTATAACAAGGGAAGAAGAGGACACAGACTAAATATATAATTGGACGACGCATGTACAAATGTGACCTTGTCAATTTAATTGGATGACTATTGTGACTCAATTAGATGGATTAGCTTTGAACACCACTTGATTTAATTGAAATCCTAAATGGATAGTTGTAAATTGTGTCTGGGAAGAAGATCAAGACTTTGCAGAGAAAAGTTGCATGCAATATGCAGTCGCAAAATTCTTTCATTCAAAGTGAAAAGCGTGGGAAATGATTTTCGATTCCAACTTTCAGTTTCACGTGAGAAGTAATCCTCAATTAGAGGACTTTTAACAATGTCGGAAGAATTTTTCAAGTGCCAATATTGTCACTTATTCTTCCAAAGTCGGCGTCTTGGGACGAGTCACTTGAAAAAGAAACATCCATCTAAATCACGGTAAAAAAATGGAATTGAAACGTGTTAACTTATTATTGAAATGTATTTAATAATAGTTCCAAGAAGGCTCTATCTAAAGGATGCAAATCCGTATCATTTTCAACTGCCGAAATCAATCTACGACGTCTAACTGACCAAGAACTACTCCAATGGAAGACGTCTAATAATAAGTCATCAAAGAAAGCCGGAAAAACAAGAAAATCGATTCAAACTGTCAGAAAGACGGCTGAAGGGGTTGAGATAAAATTGGATAATCTTAAAGCCAGTGAAATTGAGACTTTGATCAACGATCTTTTCACTAATCAAGGAGAAGATAATAAGAATGTGTCCCGTGTAAGAAAGAATAGAAAAAGGGCTACGGCAGTTGCTGCTGAAAAAACGTTTAGAAAATTTGAAGCCGACGATGATTCGGAACAAGATCCACATCGTCCTCAAACAAATAAACGCACAAAAAAGCCCAAACAAGATGATGATTATGTTTTCCCTACATATATGGAAAAAGATGCTGAAGATCATGATAAAGACGACATAGAAGTTGAGAAGAAGAAGAAGAAGAAGCCGAACTCCGAAGGACGAGAAAAGGGATGGAAACGAGTGGATATCATTTGTGAAGTCTGCAACATGAAATTCCCATATCAAAAGAATTTGGATATTCATAAACTAACTCATGAGCGAATGCTAAATGACCCCACTAAAAAATTCCCTTGTCCTTTATGTTTTAATCGTTTCGCAAAGAAAACCAGTTTGCAACGACATTTCATCGTGCATTTGGAAGTAAATCCATTTCAGTGCAAATTCAGCGAATGTAATGCTAAATTTACTTCATGGGAACACCTAAAACGACACATTTCTTTGCATTCTGCGAGAAAGTTGTATCCTTGTCCTTATTGTTCCAGAGATTATTCGCGACAAGAAGTTGTGGACAGACATGTGGCCAAGTTTCACCTGTCTACAAATCCATCTCGTCGACCACCAAAAAAGCTTAGGAAAATAAGAAAGAGCTGCCTGATGGTGAAATCAGTTACCGACCTTGCCCCAGAAAAACCTAATTTTAAACAAAATAATGATAATCAAAATAACCAGAAAAAAGTTTCTCAGGTAAAAGAAGAAACTGAAGAGATCCGATTAGAAGTTGGAAGTGTTCACTTTGATGAAAATCCTCAAAAATTCAAAACCTCATCTTACTCCAGCGATGATAATGATAGCAAAGAAGATGAAATCAGTGAAACAGATGAAACTCCTCAACAGGAGGAGGTAGAGCCAAAAAATAAGAGTCTGAGATCAATCATTGAGCCTGATCCTATTTTTCAAAAGCTATTAAAAGAAAATCCTGAAGCAGCCGCTTTAATTTTACCAGCAACTCAAGGTTATCAAGGACGCAATCAAGAATTTCCTTGCAAAGAACCAGAATGCGACTGGGTTGGAGGAAGAGCGTATTTCCTCAAAATTCATATGGAAAAATATCACAAAGATTCGACAACTTTGACCAAAGAAAATTTGAATGCAGACAAGCTCAGTTTTATTTGTGACATGTGCGCTGAGCATTGCTCTTCATTAACTGAGCTGACTAGTCACATAAAGAGTTCGCACAAAAGCGAATCATTGTCCGTACCTTGTTCATTTTGTCGCATCCCATTTGCGACGGAAGCTAAAAGGATTATGCACGAGAAACTTGCCCATTTATCGGAAAAGAAATTTGTTTGTACAAAGTGTCCAGCAAAGTACAGTACTTCCGAAAGCCTGAAAAGTCATGAAAAGAAAAAACACAATCCAGAATACATCAAGAAAATGGCAAACAAATGCAAACATTGCGAACATTATGCAAAAGATTCTTTGGCTTTGAAATCTCACATTCTCACCCACAAGGCAAAATTACTTGTCAGCTGTAAACTATGCAATCAAACGTGTGCAACTAAACAAAGTTTGCGACGACATATTCGTTACGTCCATCTAAATCACAAAAATCCTTACAACAAGAGTGGCAAAACAAAGTTAGCGGAAGCTAAAACGAATCCTATTTCTCAGAATCAAGAAGATCACATTAATGGTGAAAAAGTTTCCGAGCTTATACTTGGTTTATAAAATTATTTTATTTTGTTAAAAGTATTTATATACAAACAAATTGTTTGAAAAAATGTTGAATAAATAATATTTATAGAAAAAATGTTGTTATCTATATTGATGACAAAAAATCTTGCAGACTAGTTTTTTTCCCTGAATTTTGAGATTTCTTTTTGGACTTGAACAAAGCCTTTCGCAAATTATCCATATCTTTTTCCTTATCTTGTGCCGACCTTTTTGATGTCATTGCTTGTGTTGATTGTTTAGGAGTATTTTCCGACTTGAATTCATAAGCCGATGTTGGTGTCATTGTCATTGTTTCAGACTCTTTGTTTGTGGGGATGAAAAGTCCGGCGTTCACTTCTTTGTTTCGTTTCTTTTTTCTTTGAGAACTTGAAACATTAGAAATATTTGGGGAAGAGTTTGGTGTGCTTATTTGCAAAAAACTTGTTTTCTCTATTATTTGGAACTTTTTTCTAGCTTTAATTTGACTGGAAGAATTGCACTGTCCGCAAGTAATTTCCTTTAAATAAAATTTTAATAATTTTATTGTAAAAATTGACAACATTTTTTGCTTACCACTGTGTTTGTGGCATTTGCTCTTTTGAGGAGAAATTGTCCAAATTTTGTATGTTTCAAAGAATCCTTTTTACTCTCGTCCAATTTTCCAAGTCGAATTAGTTTAAGCAGTTTTTGTGGTATTGGTTTTGATTTCAAGATTTTTAATTGGTAATTTCCAGTTTCCAAAATCTTCTTTCCGCAAGTTCTGCACTTGCTTTTGTTAGACATTGTTACTTTTTATTGGAAACTTCCAATCCCGCATCTTTGTTACAAAAATCATCATCGAATGAAGCCGAAGAGTTTTCTTCTTCTGCTGCTGAAGCCGGTAGTTGAATGAATTTGTGACAGAGCACTACTATTTAATTAATAAGCTTGCTTTAAGTGGCTTGATAAGCAGCCATTAAGAGATCTTCTTGTCTCACGCTCCTCCATTTGCTATTTGTTGGAATACTTGGAATTATTTTAAAAGATATGGGAAGCAATTCAAAAAATATGTCTACAATTGAAGAGAAAATCAATTACCTCAAAAACCACATTTCCAGTTATCATGATTTTCCAAAAAAAGGAATTATTTTCAGGTATTTGTCATTGGTTAATTATACGAAGAAGCAACTATTATATAAACATGCGAAAATTGCAGGGACATGTTTTCTCTGTTACGAGAACCGGAAGCGTTTAAAATGTTGAAGGACGTGATGGTGGAGTACACTCTTAAAAATATTCCAGGGTCAGAGGTCGTCGTTGGGTTGGAGTCCAGGGGATTTTTATTCGGGTCTATTTTGGCCATTGAACTCGGCCTTCCTTTTGTGCCCATTCGTAAACCTGGAAAACTTCCTGGAGAACTTCGAAAAGTCACTTATGCCTTGGAATATGGGACGGTGAGAAATTTGAGCTAAAAATTATTAAGCGAAAATGAAAATGATTATTTCAGGACACTTTTGAGATTCAAAGTGAAAGCATAAAATGTGGACAGCAAGTGTTAATTGTCGATGATCTTCTGGCCACTGGGGGCTCGTTGAATGCCGCAACATCACTTATTGAGCAGTGTGGAGGGAAAGTGGCAGGGTCTTTGGTCATAATGGAACTAGTCGATTTGAAAGGACGGGACAAAATCAAGACTCCAGTCCATAGTTTAATGAGCTTTTAGACTGTTAAATATATAAACAGATCATTCCATGTCGTTGTGATGCAAAAGGCGTCAATGTCAATAATATATTTTATTTTACATATTTCTATATTCTTGATTACTAGAATAAAAATCTTCTTCCTGATCATAATAATCTTCATCGTCTTCATCAAAATCTAATTCTTTAGAATGTTTTCCAAATACTTTTGTTTTCCATCTTTCAAATGCTTCTTGGTCATAAAAATCTTGATCTTTTGCAGCAGTGGATTCGCGTTTTAATCGCATAGATCGCTCTAATTGTCTCTTTTTGAGATATTTGAAAAAATCATTTTGCCTTTGTTTAGCTTCTGCAACTTCTTGTCGTGTTGTTTGAGCTGATTTGTTGTCGACGTTGACAATAAACTCATTTGACTCTTGTTCTTGTTCATCCTCAAGTTGCGACGGATTTTGTTTCTTGTTCTTTACTCTATGCATCAGTTCTTTTATCTGTATTTTATAATACATCATTTCCTATATAAGATTTCCATTGTTTTCTTAAAAAAATAATTTGTATCACCTGCGACATTATAAAATCATGTTTGACTCCCAACATGTCTTGACGCATAGAGACAGAATTATACAAATCAGTTTCCCATTTGATAATGCCCTGATTTTCCTCAGACGATAGCAAATCTTCTTCTTGATCAATAGATGTGTCGGTTAAGTCGGTTTGATTAAATAATTTCTTGCTGGATGTTGGGACAAAATCCTCCCCAAAGTCGCATTTGGCCAATAAAGTCTCAACTTCCGTGATTTTTGAAAGCGTTTTATCTTTATGAAATTCAATGGGAGGGACATTTCCAATAACTCGCAATTGTGTTAGCTCGTGTCTCAACTTTCTGGCCGCTTGGCTAAGGATAGGCTCAATCAACTCGTCCTTACTCGTCCCGGTGGCCATCCAATAGACATTGACCCTTGAGAAGTCATTGGAAACTTTGACGTATGACAATGTTATTCCAAGTCCCAAAAGTTGCTGTGATGCTTCTCCTGTGGACATGAGATTGCTTATCTGTTGCATGAAAAGGCTGTTGAGAACTTCAACCCGTCGCAAGCTTTTATTTGACTTTGTTGGTCTCCCCGATGGTCCGCTCTGAACGGAGGACCCCAGATCTGTAAATGACTTGGACACCGGCTGTTCAACCGTGAAGAATTTCTTCCTGTTTATAGTTTAGCAATGGTTTGTTTTTAATTAAATTTCAAATCAAAAAGTAAGAGTACCTTGATCGATTTGATCCCACCATGAGTTTTTTGAGGAATTTTGCTTGTCGATGAACATAAGAGTGGGAGGCATGTCGACATAATAACTGTTTGGCGACAAACCTTTGACCCTTGACGAATGTGTTCATCAGCATCTTCTCCAGGAGAAGTTCTCCTGCTGGATTGTTTTGTTGCCGCTTATTCGATGCACATTGGACAGGTGAAGAGTTGAGTCAACGGCTTGGGTTTGTGTATACTACCAAACAATGCAATACAATTAACAGGTGCAACACCTCCAAATATTGTTTCAAATAAATTGAGCAAACAAATACATACATTTTCCGGAGGTGAAATCAGAATGCATTCTTCAATTATTTACCCGAGCTTGTTACTTTCTTTAGCGTGGATACAAGGTGAATTTCCGTTTTAGAGTCGGAATATCTCCCAAAATCTTATTTATAATTTATTTTTTACAGCCGGAAACGCTTTGTGGTGTTATCAATGTGTAAATTTTTACAAGTTTTGTCATTTTAATTAAATTGTTAAATACAAAGCTAAATAATGGTAATGTGTTGATCAGGTGAGCACGCAGCCTGGATGTGGAACTCCGTTCGACTGGCGTTGGTACACCTCAGTTACATGTCCAGACTCAAATGACAAATGTGTCAAAATTGTAGAACGCAAAGGAGGTTAGCAGCATTTAAACTAGCCAAATGCCTGATTGTTATAATATTATTAATTTTAATTATAGCGGATGTAGTCATCACAAGAAACTGCCTTAGCCAAGTGGAGTACTCTCGACATGACGTCCCGGCAGATAAATATGAGGGCTGTCGACCTGCCGCAAAAGACATTCAGTTAGCACATTATGTCAATAACTCTATCAAGCAGTTGGATGTCAAAAGGTCATATTATGATGAAGTTACATGGTGTTTCTGTCAGTTTGACCACTTTTGTAATGACAGTGAAGTACTAAAGCCATTGACAATCTTGATAATTTCAAGCTCATTCATATTTTTTGTTCTCTAAAAAATTATGATCTGACGCACAAGTTATCTCAAGAATCTCAAACTAGAACATGAAACAAAAAAATGATGCCTCTCTTCTTTTATGAATCTAAACGTAGAACCAGTGTCTGTTGACAATTTTGCCAAGATTTTCCGTCCATTATTTATATATGTGCCTTATAATGTAGATTAGAAGTTAAATGCCATCAATGGTCTTCTTGATGAAATACTTTTACGCTTGTACACTTTATATATACTTTTATATGAGCTTTTATTACACCGATGAAATAAAGAAAACAGTTAAAGTCCATTCTTTATATAAAAAAACTTTTATAAATTTATAAAAATGGGATGTACAATTACAAAATAAATACAAATAATAATAAATATGTATAAAAATATCTACATGGGATTGTTGAAATGCATAAATTCATTCAAGTTTGTTTGTTTGTTTGTAAGTATGTCATGGATTGGTTCCAAATATGCAAGTCTAAAATATTTGTAAATTCGTTAATATCGATCTTTGCCAGCCAATGCCGTCATTTCTGATTCTCCGGTTGTAAAATAGTGGAGTTCTTGAAAATCTCGCAATTTCTCATGATCTTTTATATGTGCATAATTTGCAGATAGACACATCAGGTAGTGAATCTGTTGAAAATAAATTCTCATCAATTTGACTATGTGAAACGCATATTAGAATACAACGTACCAAACTCATGATGACGAGAGCACAAGCCACTGTCGCCAAAATGAACATGATTTCAGCACGCTCAACATAATCTTTGCAAAAGAGTTTTATTTCGTGTGTCTCGCAAATTTTCATCTCATCAACCCTAGTGTTGTTTGGAAATAAAAAGTCTGCAGAAAATAAAAGTTTTTATAAATCATGAATCATGGTTATAAAATATGTCAAATCAAACTTACGAAACTGCTGGAAATCTATGCAATTTTCCTTGTCATAAGGCTGAGGTTTGTGAGCACAAAGTCCCCAAAATATGGAGAAAGTGGCCGTGATTATGGTCAAAAAGCAGAGCATTCCCAGCCAAGCCATTTCCAAAATGTACGTAATTACCATAAACTATAAATACAAATAGATTACATTCACTTAATTTTATAAACTAGAAAAGAAAATAAAAGTCAACTTACAATTGCGCAAGTAATTCTTCCCCCAACGCGAGCTTTCCATGCTTTGTAAACTGTGCGTCGTGTTTCTCCAGTTGTGAGACATCCGACGAATAAAATCATGATCCCCAGAGCCCCCATGCAACCCCCAATTATGACGAACGTCAACTGCACAGGCTCCAGCCACTCGACTCGAAAATGAAATACTTCTGTGAACATTTGTCTGGTAAGTGCCACCCCTCGATACATGGTCCCACAAAATACCCCCACCCCTGCCAGACACATGATGGTTGCGACAAGAGTGGCATAAGGCACCCGCGTCATGAACCCTTGACATCCGTCACCTACCCAGGAGGAGAAATCCCCATCAAGTCACAAACTTTCTTTGTCTCTTTTATACTCTTACCCATTTTGTACTTGTATATCCGCTCTTAAAGGAACTTTCACCGAAAAGAAACTCTTTATTTCCAGAACAAAATTTTTTGTTGGATATTGATTAAAATGGCTGTTGAATGAATCATTAAGCAATTCCAGACAACAGAAAAACAATGGACTGTTTAATATTGACACAAAACAAGGAGAACCAAAAATGCTTCAACTTTCACCAACAAAAATCAGTACAAAAGAGCAATTTGTTTTACTGTTATTAATATTTTCAAAAAATAAAGTTTAAAATAAAAATTCCAGCTATCCAACTTGATAGATAATGCTATAGACCAAGATGAATTTTTAAAAGGAAAAGGAGTTGTCTTAAAAAATCTTCACACTTGACAGTTAGCGTTACGCATCGTCTCCCATTTTCAGTCTCAAAAGTAGAGTAATTTATTGCAGCCAATTTTAGGAGTTGTATATAAAAAGAAGGAAGGTGTAGAGCGTATTGTTCAACACTCGCCCTTCCTCTTACCACTCTTACCTCCCGACGGCTAACTAATAATGGCAGGTGAGTCAACAAACAGACTCGCCTCATATCAACCCCGTACTTGCTTCATACTTACTTATATCCTTACAAAATAGAGTCGATAATGCTCCATTTATAGTCACGCAATTCTACGCAACATGCTTTTTAGTCGCAGAGTTAGTAATATGCATTTTTCCTATTTCCACTTTGCTAATAAATGAACGGCGGATATTCAACAATTGCTTTCTCCGGATGTGAAAACGCTATAAATTTCAAAATGAGCATAAGCGTCATAATTAGAGTTTTATACCTCATTTCCTTAAATGACCAAAAATGCTTCTAAAAATTCATGATAGCGTCTTATTGGGAAATGTGAGACTCTGACGTTGAGTCACAAAGCTGTTGAAGTTGAAGTTGAGACTTGGAAGAGTTCGACGCCCACAAAAAGTACTGTTCCTCACAGGAACTTATCAATAGTAATATGGACTTATCAAAGGTGAAGGATGACGTGAAGAAGGATGTCTGCAGAAGATACTTTTTCTGTAAGAAAACCGTACTCTATATTAATATTACTTAGCTTTTGACACATTTCACTAACCATGTATAGTTTGTCTTGTTTAGATGGATTTGCACTGCTCCCCTTCCTCTGGGCTGTTAATGGGGTGTGGTTCTTTAAGGAAGCTTTCATCAGGCCTCCGTTCCCCGAACAGAAAGAAATTAGAAAATGTAACTTTCACTTGAAACAACTGTTTTCAAATAAGACAAACAACTAATAATTGATTTATTTTGGGCATTGCAGATGCAGTATTATCAGGACTGGGGGCACTGATATGGATAAGTGCTTTAGTCGCTTGGGTCGTCGTCTATCAAACAAATCGTGCTTCCTGGGGAGAACTTGGGGATGACTTGTCATTTATTCTGCCGCAAGGAAGGGCTTAATTTTTTAAAGGTTTAATATTTAATTTATTTTCTATTTTTTTTTGTTAACTTGTACAAAAAAATATTTTATATGCCAAATAACAAATTGTAATTACTTCAAAATTCAGTCCTCTTTGCATTAATAATTGCTGTCAGCAGCATTCTGATGGCCAACTGATCGCAACACGTAGTCAGTCCAAAGTCTAACGTACATGTACTGAATATTCTTTTGGAACACATTTTTACTTTTATCCGTCTTATGGCGATATCGAATGTTTGTGAATTTAAGGTCAATTACTGCTTGTGAGCTATTAACGACCTTGTTAATGCAACCTGTAACCTGACAGTCGAAGGAGAAATGCTTTAGACTTGAAGAAGAAGACGAGTCGGATGGAGCATCAATTATTGGCCCTGTATCTTTAGAGTTGTCAAGATGTGCGAGTTGTTTAGCGAACTGAATGCGGAGTGATCTTAATGTTTCGTTTGTCTTCTTGCTTTTGGTTGGCCTTTTCGAGTAATTTTTAGTTGCCCATTTTAACTTGGTATGGTTAAAGACTTCACCTTTGAAAGGGGACACGAGGGGTTTCATTCCTTTATGTTCAACTGTATTTATCGTTTTGGAATTTTCTGGAAACTCGCTAAGCTTAACACCAAAAATGCCTTGCCAAACCAAGCTGTTGAAGCGCTCAAACAGTTCCACCACATTTTGGTTAATTTTAAGTTCTGTTCCTACAAGCTTTCCCAAAAATTCCTTTTTCAAGTCAAGTTGTATAGTAAAATCTTTAATTTTGCTGCTTTGTGGTGGCAGAGGGGCAGAAACAATTGGTGGGACCACAGCTGGCACGACCTCATTTTCATCGTCTTCACTAATGTTTGATAAACGTTCAATGTCTTCCAAGAGTGCTTCTTTTTCCTGTCTATCTTGGCTCAACTCTGTGCTTGAAATCATAGAAAATTCAAAAGGATTTCCTGCTGTATTTTCCTCTTCGTTTTCCTGAGATGACTTTTCACTCGCGATCGCGTTGGAACTTAACGCCGCAGACGAGGTAATGCTTAATGACTCACTCTCACTGTCGTCGTCTACTATTTCTTCCTTCTTGGGGATGGGATTTGGTGGTGTCAACTCTTCAATCATGATTATATTGGATTTGTCTTCGTCGTCTGAGCTTTCAGCAAAAGGATCTTCTTTGGAACCTTCCTCATTTTCTGAATCCACTTCAATCTTTAAGACCGCTGCATATGGACATATGGAAATCCCTTCAAGACATTTAAGAAAATCATGTAAAAATCACACACGAAGAGTTTGGCAATAATAAGAGTTTTTTTTTTTTACATTCCACTGCATCCATTTCATTTAGAGATTTCAGACTCAGCTTGGTCCCTTCGATCTCATGTTCACCTGACACAATTTTATTCCGCAGCTGTCTGGAAATTTATTATCAGAAGGTAAAAATTAGTAATCAGTTGATTAAATTGAATAGGCCTTACGAATTAAGAAACCTCAAGATACAAAAACCAGGGCTTCTTTCTTTCCAAAAAATGAATTCCGAGACGACGCTCAAGTCCCCAAAATATTTGAGGACATCTTTGACCTTGATGTTCAATATCCCAAAAACGACAGCAGTGGACTTTTTGGTTTTGGGGCTCATAAACTTGACGCTTAGTCGTGCCTTTTCTTGATGAAACTCGGTTAGCAAATGTTTTCGCCAATCATTATACTTTTTGGTCTTTTTATGACAAGACCGACAATCGAAAGTGACTTCAGTATTCATGGTCATTTTATACCGCAGTCAACTTGTGCGAGTTTTTGTTGTGCCGATGCCGAAAGTCAAAACGTAAAAACGTCGTAAATTTCCCGGTTCCAAAGACTCTTTGGCAAAGAGTCTCACTTTCCAACACCAACACGAATAATGATAATACAATTTGAACAATTTTAATAAAAACAATTTATTTATTTCATAGCAAATATGGCTTGACTAGATTGGTTACATGTTAATGATTATTACAAATAGTGAGAAAAGAACACGGCAGTATAAAAGTAATATTTTTAAAACTGATTAAGCTTCGTGACAATAATCATTCTTAAAGTTTGATCAAAACCGGTGCATACTGCTAATCCCATCTTATCTGGACACCAATCAAAAGATGAAACAGGCTGAGTGGCCAAAGTTACATTTTGGAGCAATTCAACAGATCCAGGGACGCCCATGTCCAATCCAGAATCTGCATCTTTCTTTACACGACATGAAGGATAATTGCTGTTAAATTAAAATATCAAAGCAATGATTAATAGTCCCTAAAAACCAGCAATTAAAGTCACTTACTACTTCCAAAGACACAGTCCCCCATTTCCACCAGTGGTCATAAAAATATCTCTATTCTGAGGCAAATGCTTCCCAGTCCAAATGGTAGATTTGTGAGCTTTTTCTGTCGTTACTGCAAATCCTTTCTTTGGATGATGTGTACGGCAGTCGAAAACATGAAATCGAGATTCTAACGTCGTCACCAATAGCTTGTTCATTGCGATATCCTTACGGTCGAAATCTACAGAACAAACTCCATTTTTGACATTTTTTGCCCAAAACACTTTGCTTTGTTTTAAATCAAAAAGTCGAATGTCCCCATTATCGTATCCGCTACACACCATTCTTTCAGAATTGTCGAATGAATTTCCTGAAAAACAAATAATAGTAAATGGCCAGCTCATCGTGAAATGCAAAGTTTTCTATATTCTCCAACCAAAAGACACGGTCCAACAGTCTCGTTTCTGCTCTCCTTCTTCAGGTTCAATGACCACAACTGGCTTATCTTTTTGCCGAACATCCCAAATTTTAACTGCACCTGCATTTTACAAACAAAACGCACAATTAAATTAACTGTTGATCGTTACCCTTCAATTTAAATCCCATGTGTGTTAATAAAATACCATCTCTACTTCCGGTGGCTACTTCGGGGGGACCATGCGCATAATTTCCTCCAATGGCATCCAATCCATTGATAATTTCCTTGTGACCTTTTACCTCGTATGTTTTTTCCTTGTTATCCAAATCCCTGAAATAACAAGTGATAATAACAAAACAATTATTTCTGATAGAAAATAAATACTGACCAAATATCTAAATTCCCATTAAAATCGCCACACGCCAAAAGTTTTCTTCCAGTGGGGGAAACGCCAAAACTTGCACACTTTAAAGACACTGGAGTCTCAATCTAATTAAAATTAAACCAATTGTAGTCACAATAATCAGAGTAATTTGGCGAAAACGAGCGGCTTACTTTATCCACAGATTTGATGTCAGTTGAAGCAATTTCAAAAACTTCGATAACCCCTGTTCCGTTTGGAAGACTGCCAACAACGACGAATTTTGCAGTTTTTGGGATCCATTTGCAGTCGAAAAGAGTGTAATTCAAAGACTTTTCCACATGACAAATAATTTGAGGTTTATTCAGATCCATTTTCTAAAAACAAAACAATCAATTTTAACTTTAGTAATTCTACTTATTCTACGGATTTAATGAAATTGCAAATTGTTCTTACTTTTATCTAAACAATTGTTGATTGTGGATTGTTTTTCAATTCATAGCCCAAAGTCGATTCCCGCAATATTTTAGACTAAAACTTTCAACTTTATTTACCCCTCTTCAACATGTGCTTAATTTTTTAGTAGTAATTTAATTATCAGCGACTTCAAAATAGTTTTAAAAAATGAAGCCAAGAAACAAAATCGCAAAGAGGAAATCACAATTGACCACGGAACCAAAGCAGAAAGGAAAAAGGGTAAGAATTTATTTGTGCTTTGTAAAATCAGACAGTTTGATCGATATTCAATATTTAATCACAGATTTGTATTTTGTAGCTAAACAAAGAATCGCCCCCCAAAGCCCCGGACTTCTATTCTTCTATATTTTCCGAACAGAGTAGCGAGGAAGACGGAGATGATAACAGCAAGGCAATTACACAAAAAGTTTCACCGAAAATAATAAAAGCTAAAAGGAAACTTCGGGGCAAAATATTAGCAGCTGCAGATAGTGATAGTGACGACGACAAAGAGACAAAGCAAAATGCAGGATTTGAATATGAAGACGACAGCGACAATGAAGAGCCTGAAATTGTTGGATTTGGAGTCAAAGCTGCAAGAAATCAGCTTTCAACAAAACCTCCAATTTTCCAAGAAGATTTGGAAATGAAGCAAGAAATTGAAAGTGAAGAAGAATCAAAGCCTGAACTTGACAATGAAGACGAAGACGATGATTCAATTGAAGATTGCGAACTGACAGAGGATACTGAAAGAGTAATCAAAAATACTTTTGGTTCATTTTTTTCAGTATGATTTATGATAATTTATTTAGACGGCTATTCGAAATGATCTTGCAAACTTGACATTTGAAGAATTAGTAGCTTTAAAAGAGAAAATGGGCCTTACTCTTTTTAATGAAGCCATGTTCGGAAAATCTGGAAGATCTACCACAAAGCATTTAAGTAAAAAGAAGCAGATGCAATTGATGAAGCGAGAAAACAAAAATCGTCCACGAGAATTATCTTCCAAAAAACCTGTTTCTAAAATCCGAGAGGTTGTTCATGTGAAAAAAGTTGTAAAGAGGGATCCTAGATTTGATGATGCTTGTGGAGAACTGGACAAGGAAGTAAGAACTAAGATTGGATGCCGCTATATTTCCCTTTGGGTACTTATTAAATTGTTTTTTTTTTTCAGATTTGGGAAAAAAATTACGAGTTCTTAAAGGACATTCAAAAACAGGAAGTTCAAGAGATGAAAAAATCATTAAGAAATGTCAAGGATGATGACAAACGAATGGAGATTAAAAATTACATTACGACATTCAAAAGCAAAGAGAAATCTAAAGCAATTGTAGAAAAAGAAAAACAAAAGATGAGAGAAGAAAAGGAAGAAAATATTAGACGCAAGAAAGAAGGCAAAAATCCTTTCTTTATAAAGAAATGTAAGTTTAGTATTTTGTAGTGTTTAATTTGTATTACATCCATTTTTTGTTTTCTTTTAGCTACTCGAAAGTTCCTTGATTTGGCTGAGAAATACGAAGAACTTAAAACAACTGGGAAATTGGACAAGTATCTCAAAAAGAAACGGAAGAAGAATGTTAGCCGTGATAAAAAGACCATCACCTCGGCCAGTATATAATTAGTATATATACGATCTTGTTATATTGACTTTTATCTTTTGTTAATAAAAATCAAAAAAAATTATCTCAATTTGCAAAGCATTTTGTAACATAACGCTTGCGTAAACAATGCACTGAAAGCTAGATATTATTTTTTTGTATATCAAAACAAAGCTCTCCGTTTCCACTTCCACCTGATGCATTTGACATCTGATTCTTAAGAGAACAACTTTAACATTGTATAAAATTTCTGAAAAAAATGGGGAGATCAAGTAAATGTGTGGTTGTGGGAATGAAAGGTAGCATTTACATACAAAACATCAATTCTATGTATAAATGTATTTGCTTAGGTATAGGAAAGACGACAATGCTAGAACAACTAATTTACGGAAACTTTGAGAAACAGGTAAATTTTTCACGTTGTCACTGTAATATAATATAATAGTAATAAATATGCAGGATATTCACCCGACGATAGAAGATATTTATTCGGCAGTGATAGAGACGGACAGGGGGACAAAGGAAGGACTTAGATTCTACGACACGGAAGGATTTTCAACTGATGCTGGAGAAATTACATTGCCCAAACATTACCACGCCCTAGCAGATGCCTTCGTCCTTGTCTACTCCACAATTAGTCGACAGTCGTTTGAGACGGTTGATTTGTTAAAAAAAGATATTGACAGAAACAAGGAGAGAAAAGAGGTATATCAGTACGTTTGCATTATCCAAAAAATCATCCACATAAAATCTCATAGAGCATTATTCACAGATCCCAATGGTAGTGATAGGTATCATTGGAAAGTCAAGTACAAAGCGAGAAGTTGACCCCAGTTTGGTACTGAACTGGACCATAAGGGAAAAGTTGAAGAATTTTGAAGTGTCCATCCCTGACAGAAAAAGCATCGTCGCTCCCTTTACCTACTTGGCATCAAAGTTAAATCCACCCCCCACAAAAAGTTCCTTTGCCCCCTTAGGAATTACTAGAAGTAAAGTTAAAGAGTGATATTTGGTATTTAATAAATATTTGCAAATAAGCAAAAATTAGGTTTGGAAAATTTTGAATTTATTCAGAATGGCAGTGAATTACAAGTCGGAGAGATCAGTTTTATACTTTTTTTTTGATTTTATGGCTGCTGAAAAAGCTTATGACGTTAGTAAAATGTTAGTAAATTAGTTGTTTTAAGATTATAATAGCTTTTAACATTGTTTTGGTTTGTCCAATGAAAATTCCGTGTTGTGATCACAATATGTAAATCTAAAAAAAATTATTCTCGGATGGTTACAATTTTTGAGCCGGTTGCATTTCTGAGTTGCCGAGAGTTGAAGACGCCAACTAAACGACGATGTTCTCCTCCTTTACGTGGCAAAAGGGTCTCATTCAGATTTAACATTTCGCCTGGCTTGATGTCTCTGCATAACAAGTAAATAGATATTTAAGATAAGTTTTGGTTAAATAATATGTACATACTTGATTCGTCGGAAGACAGGCTTGCTGCAACCAACAGCCTCGTAAAATATGTAGCAATCGGTCAGAGGAATGTTTAGTGGGTTGACCATTGTAAAAGTGACCTGCATCTCATTGTCCACTTGAGGTGATCCACGCATCTTCATATAAGTATATGCAATAAAAAATATATTTTTCAAAACTGGGCAAACTGACGTACTTGGATATTGAGCCTTGGCTTGGAAAGTGACATGTCCTCATCATTTGCCCAAAATTGGTTTGTTTCTCGAGTGTAGATGCAAGCAAAGCAGCGAATAAGATAATCCTCATCCAGTCTATCTTGATATTCCATTGGAGAAAGCTCAAATTGAATTGATTCCCCTAAGCCAGAAAAAAACCTGTTTAGTCGAGCTTTTATTGTTTTCACAATTGCTTACGTTGATTGGGTTGAATAGTAAATTGACGACGAATTTGTTTCATCTTGCGTCCAACAACTCCATATTGAACTGGTCTGACAAACATGTTCATCACTATTGACCTGGGCTCGCCACAAGTATTTTGAACAACGAGGGTCACCGGAATGTTTTGTCCCACTGACGCAGGATTGGTCATCCACTCAGCACAAATATCTTCTTTTCGTCCACCATAAAGTCGCTCAACTGACCCTCTGATGGAAAGTGAACCTCGGCGGAGAGGAATGGCAGAAGCTCCTTTCATAGCGTTGGCAATTATCAACCTTTCATCCTCATTGCCTATAGAGAGATATTTAATTTGTGAAAGTACCATTCAATTTTCAAAATTACCATCCTTTTTCTTATAACTTGCTGTAATGTCTTCAAAATCCTCATCGGAATCGTCATCTCTATCAAAACGTTTAGTCACCACCAAACGACCAATGCTAATTTAAAAAAAAATAATACAATAGACAAAAGGTAAAGTTGAATGCAAAACGTGCTATTTACTCATCATGAGTTATTTTTTCAGGATAATTGTTTGTGTAGAAATGCCTAAACTGAGAGTTAAGCATCGCATAAAAGTATGCAACATCAAAGTTGATACCAACTTCCCCTCGGCGAATAGCTTCGAATGGAGCTGGGCCATGACCATTCGGATCAACTGCTTGCCAGCCTGAGTACATGCTTTGTCCAATTATGTCATCCCGACGCATCCAAACATCATTCCAGCACTGATAAGCTTGATAAATGTCACTCTCTCTTTCGTTCTCCTCGGCCCAGTAAACATCAACATTCAAAGAGGTTTTATCTTTTGGAGCTCGGTAGGATGTAATTGATCGAGATGGAAGACCAAGAGCCCTGCAGCCTGAAAGATTATGATTATTATACAAGTTAAAATACAGCCATAAACTATTATTATTATTTCAAAAATATGTACATGAGACATAAATTGCGGATGGAAGGTAGTTTTGCTTGGTTTCAACTGGTTGGAAGTTTTGCTCCAGAATTTTCTCAAAGACAGCATAAGTCCCAGTAAAGCTGAAATGTTCAAAGCTATCCGTTCCACTTTGGGATTCTTTAAAGATACCAAACTTTGAATGAATCTGAAACCAGTAAATATAATAGTCACAATAAAAAATAATTTTAATCAACTTGATTTGTTCTTTACCATATAAGCCAATGCTCTCGACACAAAGACTGGATTTCCTCTCAAAGAGTAATCCAAAGTGTCTCGATTGCTTTCAGTGAATCTGAAATGTTATTATTCCATGTTTCTTCTCTTTTTTTAAATTTTAGTTTATAATTCAATTTAAAAAAAAAATTACCTGTCCAGAAATAAAGTGACCATTGGCAAAATAATGTCTGAGAATTGGCTGTAGACCCATTTATCCGCTTTCACATTTTTGTATGATCCTCGATATACTTTTCCAGATTCATTCAATACGTACTCTTTTCGAAATTCCTCATTGTCCATATAAGTGGCATCATCTAAGTGGCACAAATAATAATTATATAATACAATGCTTATTTTTAATTTCAGTTCAATAAAATGCATACTATAGCAGTATGGGTTGAATAAAATGTACACATCCTCACGACATCGGAAAACATCATTATTGTGCTGAATCTCACAACTCCAGACGCCAACAGGGGCCATTGGTCCTACATTGACCTGTAATGTCAAAGTATTTCCATCTTGATGATGAACCCTTATGTCCCATTCTGATTTGTCCTTTTGAGTAAAATCTCTGTCCCCATTGACAGTAAGACAGATTCTAGTGGACTTTCCAATTGAAGGATTTGATCCTAGGGATAAATAAAATGCAGATTTTAATTACAGTAAAGTTCCCAAGAATTATTCATTTAGTTATCTGTACCAAAATTGAAAGTTACAAACACTGGATTGGAAACCAAATCCATGTTTCTGGATGCAAGTTTGATGGCAAAATAGAACGGCTGTCCCCTTCTAAATACTGGGTAACTCTTTTTCCAGTGTTGAGCTATTTCATATTGATCTGTACGATGCTCACGGGAATTTTCTTTGGAAAACCATTCAACTTGTTCAACAGGCCCTTTAAGTTAACGTTTATTATATTCTTTGCAAATGTATATAAATAAACTTTTATGCATACCAATTTCCTCTCGCTTCGCTGGAATCGTTGCCAAATTGGCAAAACTGCCCGATCTCTGAGCAGGAATGGTCATGGATGACGAAGTCCTTTTAAGATGAGGATGATCAAGGGGTCGACCAAGTTGAGACAAAAATTTGGCTTCATCGTACTTGGCCTTTCTATAGTATTTAAGAATTCGCCCAATTCTCTCAGATACATAGTTGCTGTAAAATGAGCCATTCGATTCTTCAAATATTTGTGATTGAGGTCGCTTTCGAACCTCGCAGATTTTCAGGCGCTGAAATTCCATATCCATCTGGTTAACACTTTTTGCAGGCAACATGTCGTGGAAATCTGAAGGACGAATACTTTCGGATCGATCTCTTCCTCCGCCAACAACTGGCATCATCATCATCCCAGAGCTCATCGCCATGTTCTGCATTAATGATTACCATCATCCATATGCAATTGATGATATGAAACGAATTTTCTTACCTCTCTCTCTCGTTGCTGGTGATCGACAAAACCAACAGTGTTGGAAGGAACAAACGATTGGGACGAAATTGCAGAAGATGTCACAATGGAGCTTCTACGGTCAATTTTGGGAGTAGTTGGATAATAAGGAATCCCACTATAGTTTGGAGTTGGGAAGGACATTGTGTCTTTCAAAAAAGACCACAATGCTACAGATGAAGACAACGTTTTTGCAACGGAAACTTTTGCAATCAAACAATTTAAGGAACGCAAAAATTGTACTAAATCTCGTCTCCTAATTTTTGTCGAATTTATAGATTTTCATTTCATTCATGTTTTCAGTCGCATGTCATGTAAGTACATGCTCACGTCATGCCGGTTGACAGTTGACTGACGATAAATGGCAGTCTGTAAGTATTTGATACACAAGCTGCCACTATTTGATGTGAAAAATATTTGTGAATGTGCAAGCTTGAGTGATCACAAACAATGAACATTAACATGACAAATGCGTTTTCCTAGACTTCCCAGTTGACACGTATCATTTTACAAAAATATAAAATTTTGAGGTGCATGAATATTTGTGACAGTTTAAATAAATATCAAATTTCAATAGGAAAGTAAAACGGATAAAAAAAATGAAATGCAAAAATAAAGAGACATGGATGAGTTTAACTATGTATTCTTGTGAATTTTCTTTTTTGTATATTTGATTGGAAGCGTGTTGTAATAATAATTAAATAACAAAATTATATAATAACAAATCTTAAAATTAACATCACAGTTGTCAATAAAATTTTATATAAAAAAAATTAAAACAAAATATAAAAGTAGCTAGCTAAATACAAATAATAAATAAATTACAAGCAAATACTCAAACAGGTATGATGATAAAGCTTTTGGTCACTTTATGTGTTTTATACCTCTATTAATGCGAAACTTATCATAAAAATACATTTATAATAGAAGAGAGACTGATTTGTTAATGGAAACTGCCATGGACAAGGTTTATTATTAATAATTATTATATGATTACATTAATTATTACATTAAAGGCAAAGTACATTACATCAGTTTGATTTAAAACTATTCCGATGTCCATAAAGTTATCAAGTATTTTAAAATCGCACCTAGTTGATGTTGTAGTATCTTGAGTAATATTTGAGGTTGAAAACGTACAAAACATACCAAACTTTGTATAAGTGGCTTTATGACTCATAAATTACGAGTGAAAGAGGGGACTTTTAATAATAATTTAATAAATGCCACTTCTATATCAAAAATCCTATTCCATAAGCAGTCTTATCTATTGGAAAAATGATACATAAGTAGTTTTATTATGTACAATAATTTGAACTGGGACTTGTTTTGTTCGCAATTATAGGACACGTACAATTTCAAGACATTTCTACTTCTAGTGACAGGACACAATTCATAATATGAATTTCATATATTATGGATGTATACCCTACAAATTTTGTCTCTTAAAGGATGCATCTTTTAAATTGCAATCCTTTAAGATTTAGCTGCCAAAATTTGGGCCTCTGTAAATTACAGATTTTTAAAAATACTCAGTCCTAAAAAATCCTAGATCTATAATAATAATAAACATGAAACACATTAGTTACACATGACTATTATAGTATTAAAAATTTGTGTAATGTCTCGCAGTATTATTGATAGCAGTGGAATGTTTTAACCCTTTGTTTGCATATAATTTATGCTAAAAATTATTATTTATATAGCAAGTAATGATATTGCGGGTTCTAAAATAAATTATATTTGAGCCGTGTCTACTATTTTAAATACTGCTTAACAAAAACCTCAACTTGAGATCAGTTGGAAATTGCTTTTTTTCTTTGCCAGATCATTTAACTATTGTTTTAATGCTTGTGAGATTCTGTCGAGCATTATTATTATTATTATTTTGCATAAAATGGGAAACTGGCACATTTGAACATATATAAAATTGATAATAAATTACTCTTTGGCAGTATTATTATGAATCAGATCAATAACACAGATAAATATAACGTTACTGACATAATAACAGCTTTATGAAGAACCATCAAAGTACAAAACATACGATGGAACAAAATGACACTTGATAAATAGAAGCCCATTTAAGAGTAAACGTTATGGCACGATGATTGATGCTACAATATTTTATATATATATATATATTAATAATGTAATTTAAACACCTACAGTTATTTGACTTTGCGCTAAGTACGCTTTTGAGGAACGGTAGTAGTTGTCGTTTTGCAGACACGTTTTTCCATATGACTTGTTTATTGATCATCTTCTTCGCTTTCCGCATTCCCATACATGTCAGCCAGTTTTGAGAATCGTGGACCCCAACCATTGAGATAGTCAAAGTCTTGTTCTTGATCGTCAGCACCTCCGAAACCTTCAAAGTCTGACAAATTTGCTGTAAAATTGTGACAAATATTAATTACATATTCTATATAATATTTCATGCCGTTGTAAATATTTTACCGGAAGCTAGAGATGACAAGGAGCCTGCCGTGCTGCCTCCTCCTTCGTAAGCGTAATTTCTCAAATCATCAAACGGTGGTGCGTTTGGATCATGATCTGCTCTTCTTTTGTGATCATCAATAAATACTCCAACATTGGGTTCAGCCCCAACCATCATTTCTGGGGCAGGCATTTTCATCATGTCTTGAATTAAATTAAATTAAAATTATTATAAAGGTGATTAAAGGTCTCAAAGAGAATTTTTTGTCTCACATGGCATTTTGGGCATCAGCATTTCATGACCAGGGGCTCCAATGGGGATTTGAAGAGGGGTGATATCAAAAGCTGTCATGTCATCTTCACCTCCTCCTTCGTCGTCGTAATTGATAATATTTTCTCTAACGTCGTCATCCGGTCCGGGATACTTGATTTGAGCCTCACGGCGACGATTGTATACAACAAATACAAGTACCAAAACTATATTTTAGTAATAATACAAAATTAGTCAATTCGTGTAATAAATAAATGTAAGACATTTGCATGGCTGGTAAATTATCAGCGTTGTTCCTTGTGCTTTTTGCTCTGCTTTTTTTTAAAAAATAACTTACTTAAAAGAAGTAGAACACAAATTAGAAATGCAATGATAAAATCGGTTGAAGCTGAAATGATCCCGGAAGGGACAACTTGGAACTCGCAATATCGACCAGAAAAGCTTCTTGGGCAAGTGCAAGTGAACATTTGGTCATCCTCGTGATTAGTGCATACCCCAGCATTTTGACAAGGTCGGGATTCCTTGCATTCATTTATATCGATGCATGCATTTGATTGCAGTCGAGAGCCGTTTCGACATCTGTTCATAATATTTTTATTCAACATGCAAACTAAATGAAATATATTCTTTCTAAAAAATTGGAATCTCCGTTGATGACAAATATGAAGATTTAATGAAAGGGTGTATTAGTAAAGAGTGTAGTAGGAAATTTCAACAACAAGCAGGTAAAAGCAACAACAAAAAACAACGCTTGATATGTAAATCACCACCCGATGCAATATTAGCCACAACTTACTAAGAATAACAAGAAGACAAACTAGAATAGCTGCCAATGCTCCCATCGAAAGGGTCAAAATTTGACCTTCTTGATACAGCTCGCAGTTTTGACCCCAATAGCCGGGAGGGCATTCACCTATTTTTTGGTTTATTTAATTTCACACTTAAAATGTTTGATTTGGAAAATTCACACGGACATAAAAATGTCAACTACTTACAGTAATATCGATAGGGGACTTCTCGGTTGGAGCAAACGCCGTTGTTGAGACAAGGATTTTCCAAACATTCATTCTTTGGTGACGAGAATTAATACATTAAGCAATTATTAGTTCGACTTCAAATTTAAAACAAAAGCAACAATGTTTTAATAATTACCCGATCTTCGCAACGCTTTTCATCCGGACTCATCACCATTCCTTCACCACAACTTTAAAAGCATACAACAAACCCCAAATGTTATTACAAAATTTTGTTAAAATACAAAAAAAAACTACAGAGTTGAAGCCGATAAATATTACAAAGGTTTATGAAACAATAACAAACGATAATAAATGTCGTTCAACGGAATATCCAAAAGTGCAATATAAAAATGTCACACTTACGCGCATTCATATTCGTTCCACAAGTCGACGCATCTGTACAACAAAAAGATGAAATTAGCAATTCATACTCAAACTTTTTTTGTTTTTTTAATTACTCAAATGGTGGTGGACAAATGACATTGGCACAGGGTTTGTTAGATGGGCAATTTGGAGAAAGATTTCTCCAGTTTGTGGCTTGTCCCCATTGAGTTCCATTAAGAGCTGTGGGCAATGGTAAATGTTTTCCTTCTAAACGAAAAAAAAGTTGGATTGTTAATAAATAAATTACAATAGATAACATAGAAAGAATTGCGTTTATTTACCTAAACGAATATCATCAAGGCATCCTTTTTGATAATCGGCATAAACTTCAAAGGATCTGTGGCCAGTGTACTCTGCTTTCCCTCCAGCATAAACCCCTTCTTGTTTATCTACCATCATCCACTGGTGGCCTTCGTAGGTGAAAGTTTCATTGTAGTTTCTTCCTTCACCTCCGTCAACCTCCAGAATTGCAACAGAGCCGTATCTCGTGACCTTTGCAGTGTGCCATTGACCATCATCAACCGCTACAAATGACAGCCACAACGTTGTCTCTTCCGTCTTCAAACTGTTTAAATTGTACCGGAACTAAAAAGAAATATGACAAGTTATTACCCACCGTCCTCAATTTTCATAAAATATATACTTTACCCTTAGTCTGCTATCCTTAATTTCTAATATTCCATATTCCCGATTATGTTGATCGCTAATACGGAACAGTTCTCCGTGTACTTCTCGTGTTCTGAATCTCAATTGTACTTGAGTGCTGAATCGATCAGGTTCAAAGGACAATGCATATTTCACATAACTCTGAGACTTGAAAGAAGCTGGAACGGTTGGGATTGTACATGCGGGTCCCATCCATCCCGATTTGCACTCGCAACGTGGTTCCTTAAAGTTACCAACGCAAGATCCATGTTCGGAGCACCTTTGAGTGAGTTCATTGCCAAAACAAACGTCATCAACCATTGGACAACTGGGTGGGGCTCTATGCTTAGAGTGTCCTGGGTTTGCGAGATCATAGATTTTACTATTATGCACTAGATTTCTAATGCAGCCTTCAAAAGACTTTGTTGTTGGAATGTATTTCCAGTGATAATGGTTAGCTTCCAAATGCTCAACAATCATTCCACCAACTTGCAAAGGTGTATTGACATTCAGATATTCGGAAAATGGGGGTATTTGTCCTTCAGCTTTACAATATGAACTATCAAAAATAGATGGGCTCCCATCGTCAGCTTCCGCAATTCGTGCAGATTTACAAAAATCCACAACCATTTTCACATTCTATATAATAAAACAAATAGAAAACAACAATAAATAAATGGAGATACAATCAGGTTGTTTTATTATTATTACCTCTGTGTCCCAAAACAGATCAATTCGATGCCAATCTCCATTAGAAAGAGTTCCATTTGTCTTGACTCTCAACTCTAAAGTACCGGAACCAAAATCAATTAAAAGTCTTGGTTCCCCTTTGTCCAACTCAAGGGAAATAAAGTCTTGTAAAATAATTTCGTCAGTCTCAGGTTCAACCATAGGACCATTATACAGCAGTAGACCATCCTCATGATTTGTTATAAATTCAATGCTCAAGTGAGAATCTTCACACATCTCAAGTGACGGATACCATGCATAATCTCTGTTCCTGAATGATCTGCTGGCAATTTGGCATCTCGGACCATCCCGTCCAGGGGGACAGTGACAACTATTTAAAAAAATCATGTTTAGTAAAGCTATTTAAATATAACACGAAATTATATATATTAATGAATGCTTACACAGGGCCAGATTTTGTCTCAATGCATCGACCTCCATTAAAGCATTCAAAGTTTTTGCAAGTTTCTTTATCTTTGCTTGTAAAGTTTCGAGCTCCACAAGTGCACTGTGCCAATGTTTCAATTCGTACTCCAACAAGAGCAGTTTTATTGGCATTTACGGTGTAAGGAAGGGGACCAATGTCAACTTTGTTGGTACAAGATCCTTCACAGGCCTTGTTCTCATAAAGACACTCGTCAATATTGACCATTGTGATATTGATTCCTACTTCTCGTTCAAGCTCTTCCCTGTGAAGTAGTGTAATCCCGTTGAGACGGACAGATTTGTAATAAGGAGATCCATAAGCCGAAAATCTAATATCCGTAATTGGTGGTCGCTTTTGTTTCAACATTACGCTAAAGATATCAACATTGTCTTCATCAGTTTGAAGGATTTGTGCCAACTTTTCCTTGAACTTTTCTGCCTTGCTCTTTATGACTGATTGAGTTCTGTAACTGAATGACGAAAAACATTAGACAAGAGTGATAATAATAAAATAATAGTGATTATAAGTAAGTGCATTAGTATACTTACTCCCAAATTCTGATAAAGTCCTCATCAGTAATCCCATGAATTCGAACAGAGCCATGATTAGCGACGGCATCATAGGGCAAATCTTTGACAATCACCGTCACATTAGCAGCCACTCCAAGTTGAGTATGATAACGATCGTAAACAGTAAATTCCAGTTCATATCGTCCAGGTCGAGCATCTTGCTTCATTGTGATTAATCCCGTGTCCTCATCCAACACAAATTTAGAATGTGGGCTGTCTCTCTCTTTCCAGAAGAATTTTTTATCAGGGAGATCCCAATCGTCCAAATCGTAAACATAAACTCGGCCAATCTCAGTGTCGGGATTCAATCCTTGGTAGTTGTACACGAATATTTCTTTTGATCCAGGCTGCATTTTATGGTCCTATAAAATAAGAAAGATTAACGGTACAACACATTGCCAATAAATTTTATTTCAATCTGTTTCATTTTAAAAAAAAAGGTCGACATACGTTAGTGTCTCCGATCTCAATTGTCAAAACTGATGTAGAGCTTTGAGATGGATTTCCAGAATCTTTAATGACAATTGGAACCAAAAATTCTTTCCGTTGTTCTCTGTCAAACATTCGAAGTGATGATACAATAGCCATGCCATCTCCATTTGCACCCTCTGAAAGTCAAAGTCATTAGATGCAGTTGATTAAGTCAGGAAAATAGACGAAGCTTTGCATACTTGGATCGTGTTCAACTTTGAAAGAGGCTTTAATCTCGTCAGGAGCATTTGGATCCATTCTAAACGTGAATGGAGGCCCATTGCCTTTAGAGCGATCATCATCATCAGTGGCCAAAATTTCCACAACTTTTCTCGGTGGAGTGTGTTCAGAAAGCACAGGTCGATAATCTTTCAGAAATTGTGGGGCACTATGATTTCGTAATAAAATATTGGATTAACTTTACTGACCTACATTTTCATTGGAACCATGATAAAATATTATTATTATTATTACTTGTCATTGATATCCTGGACGATTACAGTAATCACTGCAGTAGCCGTTTTCGCAGGTACCCCATCATCAATCGCAAGTATTTTGACCTGATGTCTTGGGGATTCTTCTCTGTCTAGTGCTCTTTGAATTGTAACTGTTCCATCCTGACTTATTTGGAATTGGCGTCTCCTGTCACTTGTTCGATCAATTCGGAAAGATACTTTGCTTTTACCTCCTTGGTCAGGGTCAGTGGCTTTGAATGTTTCCAAACTTTTGCCAACTTCGGCATTTTCATATACAGAAACTTCAATGTTTGGTTTCTCAAATATTGGAGGACTAAAATAAATATAAGTAGGTAATTGTTATACTTAATAATATGTTTTTCAATAATTTCAATTATTACTTGTCATTGACATCTCTGAGTTGAACTCTAACCCATGCATAAGCCACATGATATTTGTCATTGTCATTATCGTCCCCTTTGTCGTTTACTTGAATGCGGAAATGGAATCCTTGACTCTGCTGAGGATCTTCGTAATCCAAGGGTTGGACAATCTTCAGAGATCCTGTGCCATCATTATTCCTCACCATCGTAAATTTATCTGCCCCATAACCACTGTTCTCCAAAACCTATGAATTCATTGGAAGAAGAAGAGAAAAAAAAACGTTTCAATCAATAACCCAATTTCGGAATGGCTGACATCCAATAGCCATTTCTGTAGATTTATGCAAGAAACTCAAAGGGAAGTAAATTAAAGAAGATGTATTATATACCTTGTAATGGAATTTGTTGGTCTCATCCTCATCGTGGACTGTAACGGTCAGAATTGGAGTATCTGGTAATGTTTTCCCTTCCGTTTCATCCACTTCCGTAAACCATTCATCTTTGGTAAAGTGAGGAGGCTAGAAATTAATTTTTGTAAATTGAAATCTTTTATTGCCCCAATCAATTATTGACTTTCACTCTTACCATGTCGTTTATGTCTTTGACACGTATGGACGCTGTCCCCGTCCCCTTTAACCCCCCTCCATCCATTGCAACCACTTGTATAGAATAATCTGGAGTCTTTTCTCGATCCAAACAACATACCGCCGTTTTGATAACTCCAGTGTCTGGTTCAATTTCAAAGATTGGGCGATTCTGGTCCTCATCGATTACATTCTTTTCAATTGAGTACGTCAGTTTTGCATTTGTTCCTTCGTTGGGATCGTCATAATCAACCGCAGTCATACTAAACACGACCATTCCGCTTGTCCCGTTTTCAGTCACATTTCCAAAATAAATTCCCAGTGGAAAAATTGGACTAGACGTAAACAAAATAAAAACAGTCGTCTTTAATTTCTGTCTAATTAATCCAACTTAATAATAGAGACAAACCTGTTGTCGTTTATATCTTTCAAGTTGACTTGGACATCACTGTAGCCCACAAGTCCTTCTCCTCCTTCGTCCTGAGCAAATACAGTGAATCTCCATTGAGCTCTTCCATTTGGTTGATCTCGGTCAAGTGGTTTGAGGACATAAATTTCCCCAGTGGTACGATTGATGTCAAACTTATTGTTTGCTGGATTATCGGGATCAATTCCTTGACCAGTCAGGAAATAAACAATGTTTTGAGGACGATCTTTATCCCCATCCGTGGCAGTCACCTAATCATTTTTTTTTTTAAATAATCCATTATTCCAAAAAGAAACTTTCTCTTAAATTTGTCAGGCAGTTGAAGCAACATCTCAATAGCAAAGTAAAGCTATGCATAAATTGCACATGCAAAATTATTAAAAAGCCAACTGAAAAATACCTTGGTCAATTTAAGAGGCAAATTTGCAGAATATTCTTCCAAAATCTCAGCAGTGTACATTGACTGAGAAAATACAGGGGGCAAATCTGTTGCACAATTGGAAACATTTATTATGCAAAACAAAAAAGAAACACTTGAGGGGGGTCGTACCATTCTTATCAAGCACGCGGATAATAACGTTCGTCTCATTTTCATTCAAACTGTCGGAAGCAACCAAGGTCAAATCATACTGAAAATGCAAAACAAAAAAAAACACAAAAATAAATAAAACAAGGCAAAAATTGGGTTGGTTTCAACTAAGTAAAAATTCATTTGATTTGAAAAAAAAGATTGATGTGAAATTGAGAATGTGAGAAATTGCAAGGGAAATTTATTCTTGTATTTTACGAGAAGAGCTCAAACGACAAGTGAAATTGTTCTTCCACTTTCTCCAACCCAAAACAAAGTCCATTTTACGAGGAGAAAGTGACAGAGTCAATCTGAACCAACTCTTCTTTCCTTAAATAAAACTCCTTGTCACAAAAAGTGTCTCAAAACAAGACCCTTTTCTTTTCCCCTCAGCCATCATAGTAAAAGTCGTTCTCCTAGTTATACTATGTATATGCACTCTCCCGTTGTTGTATGTACATTTAACCTTATCGTCAGCAATCAAAAAGAGAAAACGAGTATAGCTTACAAATGTCGAGTTTAAAGCTAGCCTATGTCACTATTTACTCATCAGTCTTAACAATTATTGACCAACTTTGTACATTTGTAAGTTAAGGCTTAGTGCAACTTTCTCCCTTCTTAAATTAGCTTCTTATAAAATGTATCGGGAGAGAGTCGGAAGCCATTACTGGGACAATAACTGTCACAAGCAGATTTTGTAATGGAGCAAAAATGCGTAAGAAACAACAGCAGAACGCGTCTGTTCCAAACATGATTGGCTTTTGTTTAAAGAGATGCATAATCATCCTGAGCAGCAGCACATTATAATGCTATGGGATGGAAACCAAATCCACACCAAAGAAAGTGGAGAACAAACAGTGAAAATGGGACGAGACAAAGCAAATCTCAGCCAAACTCAAGTGCCACTGGTTTCTTAGTTTTCCCATATTCACAACTTTCTCTTTAATTTCCTGCCTCCAAACCAAAACCCAAAACTTGTTCTTTAATAAGAAAAAAAAACTTTAATTTTGTAAAAGTATGTTGTCCATTCTAATTTGACTGCACGCTATTACTTTTTCAAAGCATATTTTATTTTATCGTCTTTGGCGTTATGATGTAAAATTCAAGCCAGTTAGCAATAACTGTAATAAGAAAGAATCAAGATTGAGTGGTGGCGAGTTGTTGTTTGGAGAAAGTAGATGGGAATAAATATGCAAAAGTGGTCGTAAGGAAGCCACTGGAAAATAAAAAAAGCATCTTCCGCTCAAAGTAAAAGAGCCAATTTGGAATGTGAGTTAGTGAAATGGTTATTATTCCTTCCTTATCCCGACTTCATCTGGAAACTAAATCTGGGACAGGAAAAAAGGTTGGATGTTTGTTTACGTGTCCATACTCTCAAACCACCACAATCTTTATTGAGTTATGAGGGACAGGAAGTGTGGCAAATCACTCTATTTATAAGGAGCCAGCTACATTTTACTATACCACAAATAACTAATAAAACCACTGCAAAATAATCTGTACACAAAACAGCCAAGCAAGGCGGACGAGACAGAAAGAGGAAGAAAGTAACCTGAAGAACGCGTTTAGGAAGATTTCGGTCATCTTCTTCAGTGATTTGAGTTTCATATGTAGGTCGATCAAATACAGGGGGATTATCTATTGCATCATAATAACAATTGCAAACATTTATATAGGTAATGTGTAAATAGAAAGTAATTTGGCGTTTTAAAAAAAGAATTAATGGATATCGCACCGTTCACATCTCGAACTTGGATGACGACCGTGGTGTAGTTTTCATTCTTGTTGTCCGAGGCTGAGAGACGAAGTTCGTACTGAAGTCCCCAAAGAGAAAGTTAAGCAAGAGAGAAGGAGAAAGAGAGAAATACATTCTTATTATTATTATAACCCGACCATCACAATGATTAGTTCAACTTTACCCATTTTACATAAACCCATCACCAATAAAACTTTCACTTTATAAACTCCGCAGAGAGTTCTCAAAAAGTGTATGACATAATAAACTCTTACTTGATAATTTTTCAAGTGTGAAGACAATTACAAAGAGACCATAAAAATTTGCCTATTTTTTCCTCAAGAGAGTAAAACTTTCTCTTGTCCCATTTCTTTTACAATTCTAAGAATTAATTGCAATAGATTGAAACGACTGTAAACCAATTTTACTTTTCAAACTTTTCTTTCTTAGAAAGTTATGATTAGTCTAATGGATCATTTCAATAAAAATTTATATGTAACTCACCCGCTTCCGCGTTTCATAATCCAGAGGACCAGCGACGTAAATTGCTCCCGTCATATTTTTCACGGCAAATGCACCTCCAGTGTTACCCTTTGTAATTTCGTAACGAATTCTTGACGCTGAAATTGGAAAATGGTTCAATTAATAACAAAACATTTCAATAAAACAAAAGGTGAAATGCTCCAAATTCTTGCCTTGTCCATAAATCATATTATCCAATATTTGCAGTCTTGCAAACATGTCTGAATAATTTTATCGCTATTCAGTTCTTATTGAACGTGACATATCCAAGTTGTATATATATATATATATTCAATGAAATCAACTACTTGCAAAAAAACTAGTTAACTATTTTGAAAAATTTTGAAACCAAATATTTTTCCTGAAATAAAATGTTGCATTGATCTACATAAATTCTTGTTACAGTCAACTAAATGTTATTATTACACTTGGTTGAACACAAAACCCAGAATCACGAATAAAACACAATTCATCATATTACTCGTCCTCGGCTTTTTACTACATTTAGCAAAAAGAAAGCAAGTAACCAACATCTCTGACATTTCCTGCTCTCATAATAGTTATAGCCCTTTGCAGTTCTAAGTATGTGAGAGTGGTAAAGACTTTTTCCTGGAAAAGGAGGAAAAGAGTCAAGATATTTCAGAGTACACAAAATCGTGGCTGGCTAAAGCCTTTGAGCCCTCTTGTAATAAATCCCAAAAAGAAGAAGAAAAAACGAGTAAATTATGGCCACAATAATCGGGGAATATTCTCAGAGGAAAAGGACTTTCATTGTCAGTCTCTTTGCTCAAATTTTTAGAATTCTTAGATAACTGAGAATGTAATACAAATGGAAAATAATAATCAACCATGTTTTGTACAACTTTCTCCAACAAAACTACATTTCAGGTAGGTTTAAAATTTGTGATAATTTAAGTCTTGTGAATGGTGCAATTAAGCCTCATTGATATTCAGCTCACAATGCTACCACAATGCGTTTGTAATTCTCATTTCATCACAACGAAGAGGAACACTGAACGTGCATGATTTTTAAAAACATTTTAGAGACAATAATACAAAACCATGCACATTCCTTGTAAATTATAATAATAGAGTTCAGTATTTCACAAAAATTGCATTTATGTGGAGATGATAATATGAAAAATATCTAGTCTTTGTGGAATTATATAATGGATTCCATTTTTCCCAAAATATGGAGCACATTTGGTTTCATGCAAAAACTATCCACTTTTCTTTTCAGCAACTTTATACTTTTTGTGAACATTCAAAGCTTATAGTGGCATTATGTCAAAAATTTGTCGACTTGATTATAGTTGTGGAATAAGTGAATATTCTGTGTCATTAGTTAATGGATTTCTCTTGTCTTTTTTTTCTTTTCTCCAAATGAAGTAATATATATATACATATATCGTTGCTCAAAAATATAATCTCTCACCACTATCCATTATTATACACATATACTAGTATTAAATATTATAGTACCTTTCACTCTCTAAATGAATTTGCAAACTGAGAAAAAGCATTTGCAAGTCGGAAAAGGAGAAAGTTATCCCCTAATAAATTTTTGGTAATTGGTGAACAGATTCTTATCAGGATTTTGAAGACTGGGTTTTTTGGCATGTGGACTTTGAACATTGACCGCTACCAATATTCCCCCTATCTATCTGACAATATTATGAGGAAATAAATTGACCTCCGTTCACTCTCCGCGCTATCTTAACTCCTTATTACGCTCTCGGTCAACTTGAAGATGCTCCGCCGACCAAAGCAGGAGGACGTTGGTTTGGCCGGGGCTCAAATGTTGCATCTTTATGTCTTCTCATATTCTGAGGCTTTTCTGGTAGCGTTGACTTTATTGAAAATCCCCATGCTGGCAAAATAAGCTTAAATCATATCAAAAGTAAATGTGAGATTTGATAAAGAGAATTCCGTTCAATGGAGACGAAGTCTGCTAATTGATGCAAGATGCTACTTTCAATAGTCTTAAAATGGGAGTAATTAATATGGAAATGAAATGAACGCAGATGTTGTCTTCTCTCAAAATCAAAGAAGATTTGAAATAAATACTCTTTGCGAGTATTTTACACAAAATCCGTCTACTCAAACATTGGTTTGCATGCAGATGCAAAAAGAAAGCTATTTTGGTGTTATTTGTTTGACATTAGTTTTCGATTGTTTGA
>JAQIXN010000493.1:0-37338 GCA_034698145.1 Proisotoma minuta
AAACGGGTTGACCGATTTCGCCCATCTTCGAACTCGATTCCTAAATTGACCCTATAAACACGTGTGCAAAATTTGGGAATGATCGGTTAAGCCGTTTGGCCCCTATCGTGTTTCGGACAGACAGACGGACAGACGGACAGACAGACAGACGGACACGATGGTTACATAAGCCCTGACTCGGGCTAAATATAGTTATCATTTCGTCAATACACCTTTCGTATTTAATGTACGTGAACAAATCATCGATTTTCTTCTTGATTCTATAACTCATTCAATAAATATTAGAACAATCCCACCAAATTCAATACATATATTATTAGTACAACTAGCCACAATCAACTAAAAGTCAACATGGTCTATTTATTTCCTCGATAATGTGTTATTCCTCAAAGTTATTCAGGTCAGTATCATCGTATCATCATCATTCCTTGCTATCGATATTAACTTGTAATGTTGAGATTATTAGCATTACCATTGGGGAAAAAGAAAATTTCTAGGTTAGCAGTTAAGTTGTTTTATGACTGCATATAAGTATTTTCTAGGTTCTAGGTACATTTTCCACTTTATGAAAGAGGTCTTTTGACAAAGCCATGTACATAGTTGACTTATTATTGCTGCTACTTACTATAAGATATGTATGTATGTGCTCACATTGATTATTTATTAATTTCCTCCTAAAAACCCCAACTTTCGTAGTAGTGGAAGTAACTTTCTCTGATACCATGTACTTTATTTAAGAGAGAGGAAAATTAAGTAGAGAGAAAATTGCACAATTGACAATGAAGTTTCTTATGCTTACCTGGACAAGACAGTAATTTTGTGGGTCTTGATTGGTCAAGCCATATTTTCCAAGCATTTCTTTCACCACATACACCGCCGTGTCATTCACTGAGAGAAGTAACGTTTTATAAGGCACGTCTTCACACAAAGATTGACCATATATTTTCAAAGTTCCTCCTGTATCGGGACCACCGTCGCGAGAGCGAAATTGGGCCAATTTCTTCTCAAGTTTTTGTTGTCTTCTTCTTCTCATCACGGCCTCGGGATTGGATATAGATCGAGTGAAACTTGTCTCTGGAAGTTCTGTTGGATATTGACAAAAAAACAAATTTAGAATAAGTTATTAGAATGATGAATTTAAACGATGAAGCATTGCTTTAAATTGTCACACTTCTCTGCTCCTTTTACTAAAACATGTTGCATTAAAGATTAAATTTAATGACTGAGTGAAATTCAAAACGGAATTAAGTATTAAGTAAACGCGTTTTAATTTTTTTGTTCCAAATTTAATTACTTTATTTAGTCTATGTCGTCCAATGCAAAAAAATAGAAAACAGATTCATATTTGATACTGCACATTTTTGTATTTAATGACGACAATGGAAAGCATGTCTGGGAAAAAAGGTTCTGACCCTCATCAAATTGCATCCATGATTAAACCTGACAAGCAGGCAGTCGTCATCAAAAGCCGATAAAACAGGCTATTGTCAAAAGCGAGTCCAGTAAATAGCTAATCTGATTTTCTACTATCAAAGACTTGCATGCACTATATCCTTGAGTTTGGTTGCGGATTACGTAAATAAAAGATTAGACAAAATACAGGTCATCCAAAACATATCTGGAAATTGAATCAGCTTTTTTGGCCAAACATGCTTTCATGCTGTGACAATTCCTAATTCCAAGAAATAGAATCGTCAACCTTGTCGTCTTTTCTAAACTCACTCGTGTGGTTTGTTTTTAGAAGTTGTCTTTGCCCTTTTGTATGCGACTGAATAGAAAAGAAAACTTTATCTGATTTAATTACCTAAACCCTCGTTATGCAGATGCATTCCAACTTTCGTCAAGGAAGGAAATACCTTTATATAGGTCGAAAACAAGTACTCACACAAGCGGAGAAAATATATAATGCATAATGCTATTTTTGGAAGTTATTTTAGTACATTGAAACCCAAAAATTTCATCTCAATCAGTTAGAAAGCTTTGGCTCTATGAATTTAAAATTGTCTAATTTGCAAAAAGTCTAAAATGAGTTCATTCCCATTCGTTGTTTTATTAGGCGATATTAACCTGTGTCTGTCTACACGTGCCACCCACCATTTATTTAGTGGTTATTATTTACTATTGATTAGAAATTGTTGTAATATTGGTTCAATTTCCGCAAATTGAATGTCCGAATTCATTACCATTTCATAGAGCCAATCCACTCAATATTCAATATACCCTTCATGACTGATGGTTCGCATGCGAGATTTTCTTTAGCAAACATTAAATTATCCAACTCCAAACTTTCTCCATCAATTAAAATTGTTATGTTGGGGTATGAATTTAGCAAAACCATTAGCAAATTAAGAAAATTCTTACAACGTCTTATAATATTAATGATATTGAAATATACGACGTACCGTTATAAAGTTTCTCTGCAGCACTGGCACTTTCAGTCTTTTGCTTTTCTTGCATTTTCTTTAATTGCTTCTTCTCCCGTTTACTTAACTTTCTTTTGAAGCTTTGATCGTTGGCTGCTGGCGTGTCTTTGATCGTATTTGTCTATCCATATTCAAACAGAAGGAAAAAATCAGATGGGTTTATTATGGTTAGATTAATTTAATATTTTGGCAGTGGGCAAAATAGATAAAAGTGGGAGAATGTTTATGTGTACATGCAAATTCAATACAAAATTTGAAAGGATTTGAATAAAAAAGCAAACACTACAAAACACAGCACAAGACTACAAGCAAATTAACAAACAAAATATTTTTAAAAAATGGGGTCTCATCTCTTCTATTACATAAAAGTCATAACGGACTTGCTCATCGATCCTCTTGAGCAAAAATCGCCCTTCTCGATCATCTGAATGCCAATTCAGTTGTACTTCTAATGGACGCTCATGGTCTTCTAATCGGCGCTCTTCCCCATTTTCATGGATTTCATACAAAGCATATTGCGGAATAGATAACATTCTCATGTCAGGACGAAATTTTTCCACAAGAGTTTCTATCACTGCTTTCGTCGTGGCTGTTGACGAGATTCTGACACATTTTGTAGCAACTTTGGCACCGGCTTCTTGGAAATAAAAACGCATCACTCCTTGATATTCCATATCCTGCAATATTTAAATAAATTAGCCCATGTGTCATTTCCTATTTATTCCTCAATCGATTCTTCTTTTATCACTCTCTGTGAGTCATATTATTAAAGCAAATATATGACATGACATGACCGATAAGAGAAGGGTGACAAAAAGAAAACAATATTTCATAGGAAAATGGAAAACTCATTTTTGTACCTCGTTGGGTTCTGAGATTTCAAAGAGGTCAAGTCGATTTGCATTCCATTGGGCAATTAGTTGTCGTAATTCCTCTGGGGTAAAACCCCTCTTAAGGCCGATCCCTTCAACAACTTCGCCGGTTGCTCCCATTTCGCTCAACTATTTAAAGACACTACTATTTCTAATATTTCTAAAACAGTTATTTTGTCAAAAACATAATTATTCACTGGAAGATTTAATGGATGACGACGTTTTCGGTTTTCGGACGGATGAGTTTCCAATTGGAAGAAATTGTGTTGTCTTTTATTTTAATTCTCTTCCTCAGATTCGAATCTCTTTAATGATGTGTTATCTGAAAATAAGTAAAAACAATTTATTATTTAGATTTTATACAATTTGGAAATAATCAGCGGAAAAATAATTTAATTAACCTTACTTCTATTAATCAATTTGATTGGAAGTTTACAAAATTTAATCTCATGCTAATTTAAAAATCCCCATCAATTGAATAATTTCTTTTAGTTAATTACTTTTGAAAAAGTCGCTTATAATTATGAATTACAAATTGAATATAAAAATTCCAGTAAAATATTTTTGTTCCCTAAAAAGTTCAGTCTTTTTTATTTCTAGGACGGAATGTTGGACGATAAGTCCCCTTATCAATCAATGGATAAGCCTAAAACTAGAAAATCTCTGAAATATGTCACTTTTCACATTTTAAAACTTTGACTCACAACTCTTCATATTTCCCACTCCGACTCAAAACTCGACTCTTTTTAACGACGCTTAAAATTCTTGATCGTTTTGCATTTTGCAGCCATCACTGCATCTTACAATCACAGATTTAGACTTATCTTGATAATTTGCTATTATTTCCAACAATTTCTGCGCTACCTCGCAAAGATAAAGATGTTGATGTTGAGTGTTAGTTGAGGTGGTTGTAGCAAGGGGTGGAATTTTTACCCTCGGGCCAACTAATCTAGCGAACCAAGCACCTTATACCAGCTTTTTTTTTCTTCTTCCACTTACTTAAGAGAGGCTTGTATTGTATTGTATTGTGAAGGGTGGAACTTTGATTCCATTGGAGGTATGCATTTTATTAAAAAAATCATCATTACAAAGCTTACCTGTCCCATAGACGAAAGATGTAAATTGGAGGCTCTCCTGTAACACCCGCATTGCATTCAATGATGATGATGATGGCCAGATTTGTATTTTAATATGCAGCTCTAACGGATTACTGCGGAGGGCCAAGGGTTCGTGGGAAAGGAACAGGTGGATTTTGATAGTAAGGGTCGGATTTAGGGTCGCAAAGGATATCCTTTGCCTTTTCCAAGCAGAAGCAACCCTTGGCAATGAGAGACTTGCTTCATTGGCATATTGCTACAAAATGTGGTAACAGCTAATTTTGCAGAAAGAGAGAGGACCACTCATTTGATGCATAGGTACTTGGGATAAACAGTAATAAACACACTTCCCATTCACACAAAAGTGCCAAGAACATAGAGCAATTTTTACAAGTGTATTGTTTAGTCGATCAGCTCAATATTTTATTTATTTTGTGCGTACAGGAAATCGACCAAATTGTTACTTTTATTTATATTTGCTTTGTCCATTTTTTGGCTGGACTAAAAATATTTTTGGATATTGATTTTATGCAGAACTATGTAACCAAAGTTTGTTCAAATTGAAGAAACTTTTGTCTCAACTCGCCTCCAATTTCTTTAATTAATTAATTTAACTTTCAATAATTTTTGGAAACCAGTTTTATAAAATTCTAATAGCTGGAAGGGAATAGAACAATTCCCGTTTCTTGTATTTGGAAAAAAATTAAGAATGGAGAAAATTTTATATCTGAAACTATTTGGTTGAAGGTCGATCTCAAATTGCCCATATTGCTTGTTCCTACAAAGCTTTGCTTTGCTATAAGTGAAAAGATGCCAAATATTTTTAGAAAAAATTCCCCAACTAGTCCAACTGCATTTTGATAGCTGAGAGATGGATTACAAATGACCGATGAATTAAACCACCAACTGATACTTCGTCACACTTGATTTTGCCTAAAGCAACATTTTTGCCAACTGAAGTTCAGAAATTACAAACAATAAAATAAAAAAATAAAATCTTAAAACCTTTTGCAATAAACAGATTAAATGAAGCAATGATACAATTTATCCGGAAATGCCAAATTAAAATAGGATTTTTAAAAAAGGTATTTTCCCTTTGAGACACATTTGATTTTAACTCCTTTTTCCGATAAACTGTTTAGATTTTGAGCAAAAACCTTGCCATGCCTCAAATTACAGTAAACGAAACTTAAATGTGAGAATTCTTGGACCAATTAGATATCATTTTTTATACATTCAACAACATTCCTTTGCATTCTGGGAGAACCGACGACAGACAGCGTACAAGAGTCAGAGTTGTTTTGCCAGCTTTGCTTTGAATACATTTAAATAGTTACAATTTTCGTGATCGGAAAAATAGCATGAAAACAAGAAAATTATCCTTTAGCCAACATTTAAAAATGCAAAGTTTATCTGAAGATGATTTGGACAAAAGATTGCGAGACATGATGGTCTGAACGTGATCTTGATTCCTGACGTGATTGACATGATATGACAGACTTTCTTAAAGTCCGAATGCACTCCATGCAATTACATCATTATAATATCTCGGAATTAGGAAACATTAAGACACGAAATCAATAAAATCATGCAATGAGCTTCAAATTGAAAATTGTAAAGGCAAACGTACACACATTATTGCACTGATTTCCGTTTTAATAGTAAACATTCACAATTTGTTTGGATGAAAAAATGCGGATCTGAGCTCATCATATAAACAAATTGGATTTATATATAAAACAGCAAGCACACGACGCTCGGCTCTGTCTCCACTTCAATTTTGTGTACATTGATTTGACAAATCGTTACGATTTCAGAATAGAAAATAAACCTCGCCCAAATGTTTGAAAGAGTGAAATGAATGCGAAATGAATTGCCTTTTTTGCCTCGACTATTTCCATCCATTGATGATTACACTGAAATGCTGCCGATTTATTTCATTGTTTACCTACACCACACTCTATTACATTAGTACAAAACTCTCTTCACTTGTTTCGTTTTAATTGTATTCTAATTCCATTATTGTGTAATGCAACAATAAAGTATTCAACACGTGAAACAACATGTAAATTTTGTATAGAAATCTGGAGGAATGTTGAAGCCATTTACAATAAAGATGCAACGTGACAAATTTAAATTAAGATAAGTTTAAGGAAGCCTTAGGACTTGTTTTAAATAGTCATTTAACCTTTAAAGATTTCGCTTTATGTTCAGGTTGAACTTTAAATAAAATCTCAAGGGATTCATTTTATTTCTGAAGCAGCATAAAAAAGAGAATGTCAGTTGCACTTTTGTTAAGAATGCAATTGTGGTTTCACTACGAAATTGAAGTTATTTAAAAATTAATGACTCTCTGCGGAAACATTTGCGACAATAGTGAAAAGAAACTGGTCACACTTTCACTATTTCATACGGGTATGATAATATATATTGTATTTGCGTCAATGTAGAAATTACGTAACCGTCGTCTTAACTTTTCAAGTGCACTTTTTGATCAAGTGCTTCTTCAGTGACGGGAAAAGTAACCAGAAACCAAGAGATAAATAAATCCATTAGCAAAATCTTACAATTTGAACATTCTAAAACTAAGACTGAATTATTGAATGCAAAACTGAAGCCGTTATTACATTAAAAAAATAATTAATGGGACAAATTGCCATTAAAATGGAATGGAATGTTTGTTTTTTTGAAAATGTATTGACTCAAAGTTTGGAACATTAACCATTATGCCACTTGTCATTAAATGCAAAGAATGCGCATAAATAAGAATCGTTACTACAATTGTTTAAAACCACAAAATTCTCACGTTACATCAGAAATCATCAAATTATGCACTGATAAATGAACTATTTAAAATCCAAAGAAAATACTACAAAAGAGAATTATAATCTTGATCATTGACAGTTTGACAAAAAAACTTTTAAAATCAAATTAAAAATTAAATAAATGATAATTTTGAAAACAAAAACCAGTCTCTGAAGAAGAGTTGGATGAATGAGTGAAAAGTAAGAAAACGAGACGAAATTGAAATGTCAAAATATGAGGAGACACAAGAAATAAATGACATCTCAATTTTCTGCATTTATTCACGACAAAATGCTCACAAAACTTAAAAGCACATTTTTTATCCCAAAATTAATTTAATGCTTCCTTGTTCTTTTCAACTATTGGATGGAGATGCAGACAGAGTTTAATTTCATGTTGTGTCATGCGTGTAATTTGAATTTTGAATATTATTCTGCATTTTTCTTAAAGCTTGTAGAATAATGATGTATGTTATTATTCAAAAGACATCCCTGGAATTATACTTTTGAAATGTAAATGGATTAGTTTCAGTGAGAAAAATCAGAGTTGAAATGAACTCGTAATTTTAAAGTTTAAGTGCAAGACTTTAAAAGTTTTATATGACTGGCAAAACAAATTAACAGAATCATTAGAAGATATTGTTTCTGTAAACTTAATCTCTAAAGTCTACTAAGAAATCCTTTTCGGTTTCATTTTAAATCTTTTGATTCTATACAGAGTTGGTGACTTTTATGGCAATGTTTTGATGGATTCCAAAAGTATGTGTGCTGTGCATCAAATGAAATCACATTTTGCACTCATGGAGCGTGAAGTTTAATGGTTTGGTGGCCATATCAAATTAATATTGAATTATTTAGTGTACTTTCATCAATTACGTTTGTTATGGTCTTATTTATGGGGATTTGAGGATGTGGGATGAGATTAGTGAGGATTTTGGCTGATGTGATTTCATTTCACATTAAGCAACCCATTAAAAGACATGAATCAAAACCAAACATCACAAAATAACGATTTATAGATGGATGTTTGTGTATCGTGTAAATGTGGTTTGCATTGATTGGAATTTTTACGACACGAAAAATAATTTACGCTATCTGTAGTTGTAAGGATACAAAAATTTCTACCACTACTTTTCTTACCTTGTGTTAAAATGCTGAAGTTTACAATGGAATTTGGTTGAATAAACTTTTGTTTACAAGTTAGAAACGTAGTAAGTCCATGGTCCAAGTTTCTTATTTGCAATTGATTAAATATTTATGAAAAATTTAGGTCAAGTAGTAAATAAAATAAAACAATTCACTCTTCACTGGTCCATGCACAGCACATAATGAAATGGAGACCTACAAAACACACAAGTCCAAATGAAGAGGGCTGTTTACTTTTTCATGATGACGGAAACGAGAACATTATTTTTGGTTCAGTTTGCACAAATATAAATTACATATATCAAATGTCCCAAAGCAAAGCAGATTTTTTTTCTTCTTGAGTTTGTAATTTGATGGCAGACATTGTTTTCCTTTTGTAGCTTTTTAAAAAAGGAATTTAGGGCAAATTTTATTTTTTAAGCAATAATAAAACCCAAAATATCTTACAACTGTTGTTTTAATTATTAATTTTTCTGTCGTGAAACTGACACTTTGAGACGAAGAATGAAATTCATGACTTCTCCAACGCCTGCTTGTGTAACACTAAATGCAATCTGCATTCTTTACGTTTGCTTAGCGTGCAAATTTTGGGTGTTTTGATGAGTTAGCAACATCATTATTAGAAGAGAAGAGACGGAAAAAACAGAGAGCATTAGCATTGGATACGTTTGTGTATTTAGCACTCAAATGTACGGCACGTAAAATGATAAATGTAACAGAACATGGCAAAATTAGTCTCAGATTCATGCTCATGCTCTCCTCATTCCAAAACCATGATTCATGTTCATGGCGAATGAATAATGCTAAGCTAAAACGTACGTAGTTGTTCTTGGAATGTGGTCGAATTTAGCTTGTCGCAAATTGTATTGTGTCGAATGAGTTGATCTATATAGCAATGCGTTGGCAAATAATTTATGTTTATGTAGATCCCAGCGGGTTGAGGGAATTATGTCATCCATCCATCTTTGTGATTTAGAACACACAAAGGTTATAGTTGTAAGCAAATGAAGCCATTGAAAAGGTCCATTACCCACAGAAAGAAATTTAGGTTGAATTATTAAATCGGGTTTCTTTTCTGCGCTTTTATAGTGATTCCTTTTCTTGCATAATGAACTTTTGGTACATGAACATGAACTAAACATAAATCCTGAGCTGTTTGTTAAATGAAAGTTTTTTATTACTTTATTGTAATGTGTCAAACTCATCGAACAAAGTGTTAATTATTTTTTATACAAATTCTAATTTGTTTAACTTGATTATTTTACTACACGAACAAAATAGGATAAAAATCAAAAAAACATATTATTGTGTGTTTTCGTTTCTTGATATAGTTTGTTGTCTTTGTTAAAGCATTAAGTTCTCATGTATCACAAAATAAGGTTCCCTGATTAAATATTTTATAAGATGTTTAATTATCTTAAAATCTACTTATTTGGAAGTATCTGGCAACTGCAAAGCTGCCGAGATGCTGACTTCTTCATTAAATGACAAACAGTAGAGACGACGACCGTCGCTTGAATAGCGAATGCTGAAATTAATAATTAAATATTGTCAAAAACCTTGTATTATTCGTCTCTCTCAAAACTAGGTCTTGAGAAATAAATGGGACACAAGTAGGGATTTTATTTTATAATTAACTTGTAAAAGATTGAATACCTTTGGATGGGTAAACTTGCTAGAGGGACCACTTTTATTTCGTTGACAAATTTTAGATCCCATGTAGAATAGAACCTGTGTAAATACAAAAGAAATGGAGAAATTAATAATTCATTTCTTTCTCTGTCTCATTTTTCCAGAGTTGTTGTTTGTACCTGATGTAGCCGTAATCACAACCCACGGCCAACAGATTGACATTTCGCCCACAATCCATTCCACTTATGCAAGCAGATTCTACTTTCTCCTCTGGGAAAATTGTTCCCACTTCGAAGCCGTTTATTGTTGTGAGAGTCACGCAGTTTGAAGAGAAGCTAACAAGAGAAATGTCTCCAGTTGATCTTGACGAATTGACAGAATCAATGGAAGTATTTCTTTGAACAAGATTACTGTATGAAATCCTAGCGAAAAAAAAATATTTTTGATTTAGAAAAATAATAAATTCGGAAATAAAATATTACTTGTTCATGTCCCAAAGTAATGCATAATTTTCCCCAGCACAAGATATGGCAAGAGAAAATTCGACATTTAAATCTATGCATTTTATCGGTTTGTAGTGTCCAACAAGTTCGCATGTTTGTATAATTTTATCCAAGTTTTGAGATAATTTTAAAACTGATATTTTTCCTGATTGATGTCCTAACCAAATGCAGTTTGAGGTTGCAGAACATACCGTGATCTGAAAAAAAAATCCATATTTTTTTCAAAGATTTAACAAAATGAGAGTTTAGCAATAATACCTCATCTCCAATACACATGTGAATGATTTTAGACTTGATTTGAATTTCATTAGCACTCCAAGACCCAACCATGATATCTCCCATGATTAGAGTATGTTTAGGCCAGAAAAGGATTCTTGTTGGTGTTTCAAACAAAGCCATATCATCAGAGTATTCTCTTGTGTTCACAACTTCTAATTCTGAGCATGTAGGAGATCCTATAAAATAGCCCCATCGAATTCCCCAAGTGGTGTTTATTACTTCCATTGGACAATTTTCTAAAGCTATTGGCATTGATCTCAAATGTGGAGCTGTAAATAACTGCTTTGGAGTTTGGCCATAAGTTGATACCATCGCTCTTCGGGCTTTTCTTAGAAGCTCGTCCCCAACCCCTTCGACATCAAAACCCTCATAAGTTGAAGGATGGAAGACATTAATGGCTGATACAGCAGCTTTCCCAGATTGTTTAAATCCGAAAATGAGGTCGATCCAATCACACAAATGCTTTCGGACGTGATTACTTTCCAAAGCTTGTCTATTAATTAAAGTGAATAATCTTGGATTTCCCTTTGCCCACTGAGGAAGATCAACATCATCAACTCTTTTCCCATTTTGTCTCACCCCGAGATCAAAATGCTGAAGATTTTGTAACATTTCCGGAAGATAATACATTTCAGGGATTGCTAGAAATTTGAGGAATCAAATTTAAAAAATAATGATTTTAGATAAAGAATAAACTATTTTCTAACCTTCTTTGAAATCTGTGTTTGATTCTCGAGCAGCAAGTCTCCAAGTGGTTTCAACACTGTGAAAACTTCTGTCCGGAATATCAAAGCTTCCATCCTGATATTTCAAAAAATGTTGTGTAAAAGGAGGTAGTCTTATGAGGTAATGGAGAACAATTCCAGAATTGGAGTAATGGGATCCATAATGGAATGGTGCAGAGTCACATTCTCTTTTGAGATACTGGTTTTACAAATGTATTCATATTTTAGTGACTGATGTTAAATTAAAATTATTTTCAATAAACACATTACATTGTAAGTAGCCAGAAAATGGTCTTGTTTAGAAGGATCTTGAATAGCCATCGGTCTTTTTAAATCTCGATAACTTCCTGAGTAAGTCAAGTCCAAAGTCGGAGAGTCATATTTTGCCAAAACAAATGGAAATACTGGATATTGCATGAGGTCACAAAATGTTCTTCCAGCAGCTGTATTGAGGTACGTAAGATAATCAAAGTTGGATAGGTGACCTATAATAAGTATTAAGCATTTTTAGCATCAATTAATTTTTATTAAAAAAAAAGAAAAAGATGTTTACCCTTTATCCAACGATTTGTCACGGTATTTAGCGTGGCGTCCATCATGACGATAGAGTTCTTCCCTTGGACTGGTCCTTGTTTTATTGGAATAAATCTGACGAATTCTTCTCTATCTTTGAAATTTCTAAAGACAAACAAATAGCTTTGGCTGTCCACAAAAACTTCCACGGCTTTTTCTTCCAATGTGTATCGTCTGCAAAATTATTTTAACATTCTTTTAACAAGGTATGCGAATGTGGGCATTTTGAGATTAACCTACAATTAAATAGTTCAAGATATACTAATTTCTTTAATTTTCAATTTTTTCAACATTTAAAGATTATCAATTGTTCTTTATATATTTGTCTATTAAAGCTATTATAAAAAATTGTTAAAAAATAATTAAAAGTTGAGTTAATTATCTACTAAAGAAGGAGGCATATTGAGACAAGATTGATTTGTTCTGAGTAACAAATTAATATGGCCTTAAAATATATTATTATTACCTGCGGAGAAGCTGAACGATAGAGGTCAAAGGGACTTCCACATGCTCATGTCTTACAGATGAATTTTTATTCCATTCTGGGATAAAGTAAAGCGAGTCCGCACTGAGGATAATCTCACCGCAAATCTCTTCGCCAGTGACAACTCTGGTGCAAAAACGCATATACTGAATCTCTGATTTTATAGAAGGAAACCCCATAATCACTTCATCATATTCGTTTTCCGACTTAAATAGGTAATCCAACAAGTGTTTTTGGCAGCTCGGGTCTGTTTTTTAAAAAATTATGTCAAAATCTTTAAAGTTTGCTAAAACATATTAAATACCTGGTCCTCTGAATTTTGGAAGGACAAATCTGTTGTGAATTTTCAAGTGTTCTCTTTGAAGTCGAATACGAATGCGACTAGGGCCTTCCGATTGGTCAAGTGCCCAAAACCTGTAATATGCACATTTAAATAGTAAATTATGTTAACACTCGACAATTTTTAAATGATTTACTTTGGGTACAAATCAGGAAAGTGCCAAGGTGCTTTTGGGTGACCAAGTTGCTCCGTGAGGGCCCACCAACGACTTCTTGCTCCTTGATCTGCTTCCCTTGTGCAAACTGATTTTATGATTTCTATCCCCATTTGAGTTTTCATTCTTGTTACACATTCCACAACCTCTGTCGCGTATTTTGAAGTGATGTCGTAAATGTTTTCAAAATGTTGAGCATTACATAAATATCCTCTCATACTGCTAAGATTTAGTTTGGATCGCGTCTCATTATATTGATGAACATTTCTCAAGGAGTGGCAAGCTGTAAGATTTGCCCTGATTTTCTCAAGTGTGATTATACAATTCCGGAGCTCGAGAAAAGAGACGCCGCACATTGGTGGGGTCTCTAAAAGAATCTTGAATTTTCGGAAATCTGATGAAAAAGTTGAAAAATTATTTGTCGGTGATAAAATCCCAGCATCTACAAGAATATTTTCAAACTTTTCTCGAATAGCTTTGTCCGCATCCAAGTTTTTAGTAATACTTTGTTCTGTAAAGGATGCAATGGCTTCTGGATTTGTTTCTGGTTGAGAAATCGTCATTGTTATCGGTGGTGGTGAGGTCATATTGTTATTTGGAAGCAGTTGAAGGGACAATCGATTCCCTTCTGCAAGAAGACTTTGAAACGATTGACTCTTGATGGAATTATTACAATTCTCAAAAACTTGATATTCCTTTTGACTAGCTTCACAGAGAAAAATTCTCAAAAACGCTGTAAAACAACGTTCCACTGCAACATCACACTTTAGGACTTTTGGCAGCCAATTATTTAAATTGGGACAAGTTTGTAAGAGTAGTCGAAGTGTTTGTTGCTTTAACTCAAAATCTCCCTTATGTGGAAGAAAAATCTTGGAAAGAAGAACACCCATTAAATAGTACAATCTCTTTTTACTCTTGTTCACAAAATGTTTCCAAACTTCCGTCTCATTGTCGATATTGCTCCCATCCAGTTCCATGACATGAGAAATAAGCAACTGTAGAAGCCATTTGTCAAAACTGTTGCTAAATCTTGACGCCACGGATCTCTCACAAAGCCACAAAAGTCTTTGGTTGGAATCCGCACGTTTGATCTCTTTTCCTGTATATGATTTTAGAATTGTTATAGCCTCTTGATAAAATCTTCCAGTGAGCGGACATCCAATTGTTACAGATTCTAAGGCTGGACAGAATAATACTTTCCATGGGTCATCTTTTGGGTTTAAAACATTATATCGAATGACATGGGATAAGATTGCATTTAAAGGTCTTGGAAGTGACGCTGAGGTTTGATATGCATTCAAAACAGAAGGAATAAAGCCCATTGACATTAAAGCTGGAATGACTCCGACTGCATCATTTTGAATCCATTGGAGAATGTTGGTGAGCATTGTGTTTGAGTGAAGTAGTCCAACAGCAAGAGGGTAACTCACGGGACCAAAACCCTGGCAAATGCTGACCACAACGGGAGCTAAATCTGTGAGCTCATCCTGGGTGAATAGACTCAAAAGAAAAAATCCTTTGTTTTTGAGAAATTCAGTGATGCAAGGATTTTTCACTCGGGATAGGTAACTTGAAATTAGCTTTAGAGCCAACATCTTTATATTTAAGTTTGGGTGAGAACAATAGGCAATAAAAAGATGAGCGTTGAGGTGAGGTCTTAATACAGAGAAAAATGCACCATCCGGTAAAATTGCCAAAGTATTGAGTAAAACTGACATTAAAGCTTCGATTAGAGATTCTTGAAATATCTTGTCTCTTATATTGTCTCCAAACCCGTCATACTGTGATCTCTCAAAGGTTTCTTTGTTGTAAACTTTTTGGTTTTTAGTTATCAAACCTCCAATTAATTCAGGTATGTCTTCATTCATCAGGATGACATTGGAGAGGGACTCTTGATTATTTATTGGCCTAGAATTTTTTGACCTTATTATTGTAGAACTTGGTCTTTCTCTGCTTTCATTAATATTTTCTAAAGATTCTTCTGCCTCAGATGCGGATTTTGGGGCTTTTGTATGATACAAAAAGAATGCGTCGTCCCTTCTTGGTAGTGGTGGAAGTTCTTTGGGTAGCAAAGGGTACAAGCCAAATTTTACTACTGAAATTGTCACATAGGCGTCTGGAGGTGACATAAGTTCAGAAAGTATGGACTTGACCAAAGCACAAATTCTAAGAGCATCAATGCTACTAAGTGGAGAAAAGTGACGACTATTATAAGTATAAGATGAAGAAGAGGACGAAGATGATGATGGAATGTTGTCATTGCTGCCCACAGAAGATGCTGACGATGTTTCGTTTCCTGCTGCCGATTCTGATGCACATTCAAAAATCATATTGCAACAAATTGATAATAATCTTTCTGCAAAGTTTTTTGCTTTGAGTAAAGCAATGTTGAGTGATCTATAGACATTTTTCTCCAAAAGAAGATCTAATATCACAGTTAAAAGACATTCAAACAAACTTCTTCGGCCGGTGGGAGCTTCTGCGTCCGTGCATCGAACTTTTATCAATGTCCTCCAAGAAGCCAAAAGACAGGTCTCAAGTAGTTCATAATCCAACAATTTATTTCCACTTGGGGTTAGGCAGTGGTGCACGAGGATTATAAATGTTTTAAAGCCAAATGCAGATTTATCGTTTTTAAGCACAAATCGAATAAGGTTGTAATGAGATGATGGGGGAACGTCTGTGATTTTGGAGTGATTTTTTATTTGACCCAAGGCCAAGGATAGACCTTTAGATTGGACTTCATCGTCTCGGCATATTTCAACAATCTGTTTGTTGAGCGATTTAAGTGATTAAGCAAAATATAAAACATGCTAAATAAGGTTTTAAAACTTACCCTGGCATAAAGAAATAAAAGAGCGTTGAAACCTCCAAGTTGATGAAGAGCCCACTGGAAATCATTGCGGTTTTGTGATGTTCCCAAAATGTCCAAAAGTCTCTCCTACATAAAATTCGTCAACTTATAATATATGTCAAGATTAAATCATGTAAGTTTAATGTCTACGTGAATATTTTAACGTACACAATCAACTCGACTCGTGTCATGTAATTTAAAGCAGTCAAAGACCTTCTGGAGCTCACGGACGGTAATAGAGCACCCATCTGGAGACCATGATCCAAGAGAAGAATCCAAGGATTTGAAGTCATCATCGTCTTCGTCATCTGTGGTTGTAGAGACGGAAACGCCTTTGGGATTAGTGGCTTGAAGCTGATTAATTTCAGCTCCTTCTAATTCCAATAGATTTGATTTTGACCCTGATGGCTTGCTTATAGTATTAGCGTTATTTGGGGAAAGTCTTTGGTTATTTATAACAACTTCTGATGAGACTGAGGGATCACAAGATTTGGTTTTTCGAATTGGTTGCTTTTCAACATTCACATCTTTCTTGGGAAGGGAAAGCGTGGGTTGTGATGGCTTTGGGGTCATGGTTTGACTTTCTTGAGATTTCTTTTCTAATTGAAGAGTTTGTTGCAATTCGTCGTCTTCGTCAGAAACTGGGGGCACTTCAATATCTAAATCTTCTTCTGCAGTGGAATACACAGAAGAGGATGAAGATGAGGACATTTCTCGAAATATTTTTGTCGGTAGAAAGTGAACCTCCTTTTCATAGTTGGAATGAGATGCTTCTGTTTCTGAATTCTATTAAAAATATCAGCAATAATTTTATCAATGGATATCAAATGAGGCATGAGGCATGTTTAGCAAATATAAATCTATCTGAAATCTATAATCCCTCTTAAATAAATGGATTATTTAAAAAATAATTTTTTAAGTGTATTAAATTCATTCATAAAATATTCTGATCAATCGTCATTCATAAACTTTATTATTACTTTTTCTTAATTAATCTAGTAAGAAAAAGCCGGTGCTATAATTTAGATGCGTTTCTATTAATAAGTCAGTGAAAGCAAAGTAAAAGTAATATTGCATTTCCTTACCTTTAAAGATCCATCACTAGCTTCTGCAATAATAATGCTATTTTCAATGTCTTTTAAACTCTTAGAATCCATCACCATAATTGACTTTCTTTTATACTCTTGGGCTTGTTTAATTTATCACTTTAAACTTGAACTGCACTCTTTTTATCAGCATTTATATTGGTGAAAAATGCTGTTGTTTGGCTTCACTTTCACTCGAGGTTTTTGCGTTTCTGTATTATTTTGATGTCTTGTTAGAAATTAAACAGTAGCACATGATCATTAAATTGTGAATGGGTATATAAAGTCATGGGATATTGTTAAATATTAGGTGAGATAAATAGGCATAGCTTGTGTAGGTACTGATAGTCAAACACCTACTTATCAGTGAGTAGTATCAGAGTATTATTTTGTTAATGGACAAACTAAATTTCCTACTCTGCCTCAATTAGAATACAACAAAACAACAACTTTTTATTAGGATATTATATAATCTCAAATATCCATTTAGTTTAAGTAAACTTAGGGGTGTGAGAGTCTATTATTTATTTAGAATGTTAGTTAAAATAACCAAACCACAAAAGTCCAGTTTTCGCAAGGTTGAGTACAAACAGGTTTCTTCGAGTCTTGTTTTCTTCTCATCAACTATTACAAATTATGACAATTGGACAGTGGTGAAAAATAGGTAGTTTGTTATGTAAGAAAATCTTGTCCCAAAAAAAGACGCTTGACCCTGAGAAAAACTTGGTAAAATGTGAACTCTGTCTGGGACACGACTAGAATTTTTTGTACAAGTTGAGGACAAACTGTATCAAATTTCAGGTTTGCGTGTCTCAATCTTCAAATTGAATTAGGGAAGCCAAATAAGTATATGAAGAAACCGTGTAAAAGGAAATAAAGCTTTTGACGGATATGATCCGGTAAATATTGTTTGACAACAAACAGTTCACAAAAGATAACAAAGCGAGGGATATTATAGTAAATCTCGTCGCGTCAAAAGATAATTTTAATTTCCTCCTTGTGTACTTAAATGACAGTTAATTCTGATATCATAATATGAAAAGTTATTTTTTGCTTGTATGTGTTGTTGTCTCAATCAGCGTCAGAATTGAAATGACTTGTCAAAGGATTGGATCTCTGAATATATTACAATTGGATCCCATCCTTAAACTATATTTAATACATTAACTGGAGGATGGTAAAATACTTGTAAGTAATTCGTCCCCAAGATATTATTATAATAAGTGACCTGGCCAAAGAATTCGCCCAATCCAATCCTCACAATCCTCCAGATCTGCAGCCCTCTCTAATCCCCTTATTAATGAGGATTTACATAAATGAATAATAATTATTATTGTCCTGTTTTCTCCACATACTGATGGATGGTATAAATAATGATAATGTCTATTGTTTCCAGATAAGTACTTGTATATTCAATAATAAAATTGTCCCAACAATTAATATCAGTTACAACTCGGGAAATTGAGACAGTCTCATTTTTATTCATTTACAGTTACCGAGAATATTAAGTAATTTATCCAGATAGTTCACTGTTCCAGAATATTCTATGTTTGGATATTTATCAGGATAAGAGACCAATATCAAATCTGGAAGACACATTTTGTCAACTTTGAGTTTAGTTTTAGACTTCATTCTTCATGTTGTTGATGTTTTGTTGGATTAATCCCCAATTTGTTTTTACTCTCTAATATTTAATGAAATTGTTATTACGTTAAGAGAAATCGCATCTCAATTAACATAACCGATGAAAACAAAAGAATTATTAATATTTATTTATTCTTTTTATGCACGCACTGCGAAATGTTTTCACACGAACCGTGTGCAACAAAAAATATTCAATTAAACAGGGAATATTCATTATTTTTGCAAGCATGAAAACCCGAATGATTGAATTGATGCTTGACTTTCAAAGAACTAAAGAAAAAATTAAAGTTTATGAAAATATTTGAATTAAAACTATGGCCAATGGTCGATTATCGATTGTGCAATATTTAGACTGCGTACTCGTCTGGAACTGGAATAATTTTTATCTTTTTTTCCTTATTGAGCTAATTACAATCATTCATAGAACTATTTAATTTAGACTATAATTTTATTGTTGATCCCAGATTTGTGATGTCACAAATTTGACATGGGTCTAATAAATTAAACGAATTGTGGTAGGAGTGGGAGTGTCTTTGTGTGCCACATCTTTAATTTAAAATTCTACTTTATCCGGTTTGTTCCGTCTTGGATTTGGGGACAAGGATTAAGAACGCGGATTGCATTTGCAAGGCAGACAAATGAATTGCATGGCTCTATCAAGTGTCTCATGTGACAAAGATTGCATAAAGTACTTATTAAGTTAGGACTAAATGCGTATTTTGTTTAGTGCTTTGCATAAAATTATATAATGCTTAACCTTTCAATGACTAATACTCCAGATGAAAGTGAAAAATGTGCACATAAACAACAATAAAATTGAAACAAGTCAAAAACATCTTGTGATCTATCAACCATTTTGCTAGAAAGTGCATAAATATGTATTAACTTGATAAATGAGAAAACTTTCTTCTTCCGCACGTGGCGACCTTCCTTTTCACTTTGCTGCAGATTACAGGAAAAAGCGGCACATGCATAGCAAGGCCAGAGGATGGGAATTTTACATTTTACATCTACTCAAGAATAACGATTGGTATTGCGAAATGTTCAAATTCAGTTTTACTTTAGAGAACACAATTTTTAACAATAGGTACCGCGAGACAACTGCTTTTATGCAGTTTTATCATATTAAGGAATGACAAATAAAGGAAGTGAATCAAAGTCCAATCCATAATCCCCTTTACTATTGTAGCCTAATATGCAAATGAAGATAAACATGACTAATAAGTACAATGGAGTTTGCAATTCGTACTATTTAAATAGCTTAATAATAATTATATTTATAGTAAATTACGTCGTAGTTGTACGCAAGTATCGGGTACCGATAATTACTAACCGATCTCAAGGTAAGCTAAAAGACCTTGACTGCAGAAAACTATTTCGGTCTGTTAGTATTATGTATTTATGTAGCAGCGGATTTTGATTTTGTAAGTTTTATGTTTGCATAACAGATCTGAATTCTGAATGACGTCTGACATTAAACAAAGTCTGGGGTCTTAGAGAAATTTAATTTTCCTAATTTTTAATTTTAATGGGGTGCAACTGTTTCCAGTTTTAAATTAAAACTTTTAATCAGATCACTTGTATATAAATCTTAATTATGCATAACGAATTAGTTTGTAAATGTAAAATACGTGCGGCATTACAGATATATGAGTATTCTAAAAATACTATTTAATCTTTAAATAATTCTTTATTTTCAAAATGTAAACAGATATTTTGCATAACATTGGCAAGCACAAACTATATGCGTATATTTATCCCGACCAGCGAAATATTTGTAACGTTTGGCAAAATTGTACATTTCAAGTAATCAGCTACATATACAATGAGGTAACTTGGCATATACACAAATCATCAAAATTCAGGTCACAAATAAAAGACCATGGTTTAGCACAAGGTCATTATGAGACGAATATCATGAAGGAAAAGAATTTGAGAGAAAGCAAGAGAAAGCAGGAAGGTTTAAAATAGTTTAGTTATGTGTTCCACCGGAAGTGAGTTCATCTTCTATGCATAGACGCGATGGCTGCGAAGCCTTAGTTCGAGATCACAAAGTTGCTCAAAGAAGCCATCTACATAAAAGTATGTTTGAAATCAATTCTGCTAACGAACGATAAGTCATTGTGGCTAAAAAAAGAATTGGAAAACGTTCTTGGAATTTTAAATTGTTGTTCAAAGTTTCATATTTCCAAAACTGAGATTTTTTAAACAAAATGACTTTAGCGTCCTTGGCCAATGTAATATATCAATTACCGTTGGGAAAGATGGGTCGTTTTCGCCTATAGAGGAGAAGAAAAACAAATTCAGAGAATAATAATAAAAGATTGGAACAATGCCAAGAAAAAAAATGTTTTTAAGAAAAAATAATTAATTTGTCAACCGTTTGAATATGGGTGACGCAAATTGCATGCCAATGAAAAATAAACTGTCAAACAAATTAATGGAATAAAGTATACAGATGTTGTTGCTTACCTAACTGCCCTCACTGACTCTTTTGCAGACATTCCCTTCTTCATCATTAAAAATGCGATAATGAGCGTTGCAGACCTGCTTATCCCTTGTTGGCAGTGGACAAAAACTTTTCCTAAAAAATTATTTGATGTGATGTAATGGAATGAACCCAATACTTATTTATGCTTCTTCATGTAAAATTTACCTCCATTCTTTAAAGCTTCATCGATAAATGTGGCACATTCTTCAAAATATCTGTATAGTGGAAATCTTTTTTCATCGTGTGCTTGGACTCCTTTGAATGCAATCTTGGAATGACTGTAAAATGATGGTTTTGTTAAAACGCAAGTTCCACAAAGATAAGCCATGCCATTGGAACATTCTATAAAAAGAGAAAGTTGTCTTATCGATTAAAATCATGCTTTCAAAGTTTTCAAACCTGAACATGCACTGGCAGCGTTGAGAACATGAGTCACGCCTTCCCTTGAAAGTGTTCGGACACTTAATGCCGTAGTCCTATTTTAATGTATAAAATCATTATACAAATATTTTTGGTGACCATTAAAAGCCTTACGCGTCTCCTAAGATGATTCCAGGGTAGACCTCATTGTAACTATCCGAAGGAGCTTTCCAACCCTCTTTGCAAATTTCTCTTAAATCTTCTTTTGTTGTCCCTGCGCCAAATCGACGAGTATACATTTTATGCTTTTACAAACTTTCACTTTTTAGCTTAACAAGTAGTGTTTTTTTAATGAAGTGAAACTTTTGTCCTTGCCCCACAAAATAATGAGACGCGACTTTATTTAGGAGTTGAGATGGCAGACAATCAACGGCAGTGAAGATACTGAACAATTTTCAAAGTGAGTCAAAGCTTAAATCTCTGTGATATGCATAACACACTTTTTATCTGAAATGGCTTGGGTACCGTTTTTGATGCTCTCATCTTAATCTCAAGCGAATCTTCTCTTGGGGAACACAATTTAATTCTTTATGCAACTACAGAATAAAAAACGGTTATAGTCAAGTACACATATGAATGAGAGACGATTTGCCCGAGTTCATGGTAAGAGTCTAAAAATAAAATATCTTTTGAACATTTCCGTCCTATCTCCTGATCTCTCTTCCTTTTTGCAAATCCCATATAACGTCACCAAATAATGAATTGAGATCACATCATCAATTTAAGCTCGTGCTCCAAAATCTTATAAAAGTATACTAATTAATCCCGATCTCCCATGGACTTAAATATGCGCACATGTGTCAAAGTTCCCAAAACAAAGAATGCTTAAAGTGATATTTCCACAGTCGGACGCTTTTGATGAAAAATTCACCAGTTTTCTCCAAATGGTCCGTGGGTAGATCATGAAAAAATAATTATTGTAGCTTTCTCCCGGAATTTGGAACAAGATCAAAGTAGTAAATCTTGTCATCCCAATCCCCAAGACGTTTGAAGGATACAACAATTAAGTTCTTTGACTTTATCACGCTATCATCATTCCCCCGTTTAAATTGAGTAGGACATTGTGTTGGCTATTCACTGAAAATGAAAGGGGAAATGATGCCAATGTCGATGGATATATGTTTATCTTATCAGACATTTTACATGAATTTTGACCATGGCCTTAAGACAGATTTCAAAATTTTTAATAGGTCACAAACACAACATGAATGGCGTGGAATCCTCGGAGAAAGTTGGAGAAAGTTGTCTTATTTTAAATAATAGTTTATCGAAATTGTACCTAGGTAAAGCATTGTTGTGGACATTTGTACCTTTAATTAGTGCAGTAATTATCCAACAGTTTTTGACCGAAATGTAAAAGAAAGCCAATAATTAGAAAAGCATAAACTTATTTTGCATACCACTTTCTTTACGGAGCGGGAACGTTACAACTCAAAGTCAAAGTTCTCAAACACAAAATAAAACAATTTTTAATCGGGATTTTTAATTGATAAGTATGGCGACGAATAGAGTGGAATACGACCTTTTCCTCCTCCTTTTCGTCCCCATCCTTATCCTAGTCACCAAATTCATTCCAATGATATCAACTTGGGTAAAAACACGGTTTTTCACATTTATCATTAGTTAATCTTTTGCTGAAAATTGTTTTACTAATTAGGTTTCCTCAAGATTTTACAAGCTGACCTCAAAAGAAGTGGAGCAGGTGAAGGAGGTGATGGAAATCAAAAGGGAAATGAATTCCATGTCTATGGTCGACGAATTTGCGAAATATGCAAAGTTACAAAGGAAATTGAATCAAATTACTCTAGATTTGCAAGCAAGTGGTAAGAATCAAGCTGCATGAAATTGAAATCAGTGTTGGCAATAATTGTTTTTCTTTTAATTTGATCAGGAGATTGCAGAAAAAGCATTCAAGGGAAAGTGTACAAATGGGCGATGGGGGTTTTGAGCTTCGGGGTCGGGATTGTCTACTTATCTTTTCTTGGCTACATTGGAACTTCGACGCCGGTGCTTGTGGTGCCCTACCAGTGGTTTGCTCCCTTACAATCAATATTGGCTTATCCTACGGGGGTCGAGGGGGCCATCAGTATCCCCATTTGGACACTTTTAACAAGGAATGTCATCACAGCTATGATTAAAGTGTAATGCAGGTGAAAAAGTGCTTTAAAATAACGTAATCTACGACAGCAATAACTCTCTCATTCCTCTCAGAAATGTATAAATCGTTTTATCCATTTGTCGACTATATTTAAATTTTAAAATACAAGTCCATGTTAAATCTCTATTTTAAAATCAATTTATTGTGATGTAAGCTAGCATTTAAGATTAGAACTAGAATCAGTTTTATTTCTTATATACAGCAAGCTAATAAAAGTTGGTGCACTATGCACTAGTTTTAAACAACGCAAAATTTTCACTTTAGTTTGTCAAATTTTATTATTTCCAAATCAATCTGTCATTTAATAAACGGATGAAAAATCCATTTGCGAAAATGTCAGCAGATTTATTAAATAAGAGGAAAGCGTGTGGATTATAAACATGTTTGCAACTTGAGGATGTCTTTAAGAATGGCTTTCACTCATGCAATCCATTCATCATAATTTTCTGAGGGATATGGAAATTTAATTTGCTACAGCTTCGCCTTGACTTGTCGACTGCTGAAGGTTTAAATTTAGCATTGACATTTCATTTTCCTAGTGGTTTAGTATAATAACCGGATGCCTCTTAGAAAGCAGATTGGAGCACAAAGAAATTGGCTCCTTCTTCCAATTTGTCCCAACACCAATAAATAATTACATCCAAGGAGAAAGTCAAAGTCAGCCATTTTTTGAAAGCTTTAGCTTTCCCATTACAATATTTTAGGAAGGCACGCTTTGCGACCTTGGACATGGATTGAGTTGCGGATTTTGTAGGATTACATTATTCATTTCATATATTTATTAAGAAGTGGAGCAGGAAGAAAGGAAATTGAAAGGAGCTAAGCTTTTAGTCAATTTATAATATATAGAGTAAAATAATAACAATTAAATATGAATGTAGCTATCTTATCCTAAGCCGTCCTTGGGCTTCATCTACAATATTTAGTCCTCTCATTCCATTTTGGAGTCAAGGTTTACAATATTTAATGAGTTGATTTGCTTGTGACCCCAATAATCGGTAAATCATGAAAATGCAAATAAGTGCAGCTTGATTTTTAATTTGTTATGCTAACTTTCTCTCAACTTGTGCTGCTATTCATATTAAAATGAGCAAGGGAAAGCAATTAATATTTATATAAAAGTCTCCTTGAATTTCCCTTTCTCCTCATTCCGCTCCAATATTTTCTCCTTATAAACTACTTTTAAAGAATATTTCATATAGTTTATTATTTATGGTTGAATCCAGGTTTGGCTCTGCCGTCCTTGTGTAAAATATGTCACTGGAAGTAGTGCTTAAGTATGTAGAGCAAATCAAAAATTTATCATCTCTCTTGCATCCTCAAAGTGGAATATGACATTTTTGATTGATACATATATTTTCCTCAACGTATTCCAAGAATCTATTATGTAGCAGGGAAATTATTTTCCAGAATTGTTGATCCAATTCTAAACCTTCTTCTTTCTTTGAATGTTAGCGACCGACTGTCAGATTCCGAGTGGAATCAAGTGATTTGTGTAAAAGCTTGGCTAAAAACATAACCGTAAAATACATATAGAAGTTTCTTTTACTGCAATATGGTCACAAGATTTAGTTTTTTGTTCCATTTATTTGACATTTTTTATTGTTTTGTTTTTGTAAAAGTTTGTAGCTTATCCTTTATTTGTTCAATCCTTTTCCAGGAAGGTAAAATAAAACCGAGTTAAAACTAATAAACAACTCTTTCTGCAGATGAAGATGAAGCCAGATTATTGCCCTTTTCAAAAGACCTTGGCTTCCCGTATTAGTTGTCGTAAAAAGGGATCAGATTTCTTAAAATAATAAAGTTTTTTATAGATTGTAAAGTAACAAAGGAATCATGTTGGCAAATCATTTCGCTTCATTTCTTTTTTTTCATTCCCTAATTGTTTCAATTTGCATTTGCATAAGCTTTTGAGAGTGACAAAGATTTTAGATTTTGTTTGAAAATCTCACATGTGTGTATTGTACGTGTTCCTTTCTTTGTGGATTATTTGGACGAAGGGAGCGAAGGGCGTGGATTCTATTTCCTGCCATGTAAAAATAGTTAATGAAATGAAATACCGCAATCGTTCCATTGGGGCCATCAACTTTGAAGGCCACTTTGAACAAATAAGCTCTCCACATTTCCATTTCATGCTCCAACCAGCCCAGCTTTTTAAAAACTGATTTGGCTTGTTAAAATAGAAAAGCAAAACGAGGCTTGGGTTGCACTCGAGTGTGTACCTTGTAAAATAGGGGAGAGAGATGAGAGATGAGTATTTTATTAGCGAGATTTGTAAAAGATGAGACAGGGAGTAATTTTCGTTGGCCTTGATCTCATGTTTAAATAGAAGGAGATCCATTATATTTCATCTTTTGATAAGTGATGTTTATGTGGCTGGACCCTCTGTATTTGTTCAGGGGATTATGTGACTATCACTCAAGTATCGGGAATAATATATTGTGGGCTTAATTAAAGAGTGCTTTGCTTTTTAGCAACAATGCCCCATATCCCTTACATCCCATCATCATATCATACATCTCTCCCCTTTTCAATCTAAATTAGACTCCCAATCAAAATGTAAGTCGAGAGGACAAAGAAAATTTGCAATTCAATAAGTCCTCTGCGTAAAAAAGCAATTGGGAAAATTACAGATTGTCAGTTTATGTAAACAACTGACAAAGAAATAAAAATAGGATGGAAAAGCAATTCATCTAAAATTGAGACCAGACAAATCAATTAATTGGACCATGTTATGTTTGTTCAAGTTGTTGTACTATTTTGAGGTAGCAAAACATGCATGTAAATGTCTGTCTGCTTCTTTTCAAGTAGACTGTAAAGTAATAAAACTAAATTAAGTTAAGGTGGCAAGTCTCTCTAGTTTTTTATGAGCTGTTCAACGGGGAAAAATATTCGTAGAAATAGAACTGAAGTAACAACATGAGTTAAAGAAGGTCCTTCAATGGAGCACTACAACTGGAGATAATAAGCAAGCAAAGCCACAGCATGTACCCATTGCAACCAACATGGATGAATAAGTGTATTATATAAACTTGGAGTAAGTGGAGATAAATGTAGGTCACCAAGTTTGAAGTATCCTTCCAAGTTTATAGTTAATTCTTCCACCTCACCCTCCCTACATAATAATATACACCTTTGTTCCTTCCTTCTTTGACAAACCAATAAGTAACTTACCACACTGGACATGAAATGCAACCAACTTTTACAGAAGAGTCCCATATAGTTTTCAACTCAATGAAAATCGGTCACGGCAACTCGGAAAGAAAACCAATGAGGTTAAACTGGAGTGACAATTAAGCAAATTATTATTATGCAAAGGACAAGTTGTATATGACTAAGGACATGCGGAGAAGGACAAATAAGGGTTTATATATACTTACTTATACTTGGACCTTTTTTTATTCGTTTCTCAACTTTCCATTTCGATCATTCAGCAACTTGAAACATTGCATTATCGCATTCATCTCACTTTTCAAAGGTGCTTCTTGAGCATCATCATGATAAATTATACCGAGAAGAAATTCAAAGAATAAATAAATTACGTGAGAATGAGTTCATGGATGGATTGTAATTCCGTGTAACTATTTATAAAATAGCATACTCGTATTTTGTCATCCATTATAAATATTTGTATAGTATTTGTGTATTATAGTTGAAAAGTAAATGTCCCAACATGTTTATTATGCTTTATAAAATATGGGAGGAAGGAAAGTAGGTTGTAGTAACTGAAAACTGGAGCATAGTAAAGGAAAACAACATTAAAGAGAAAGAGTCATAACAGTTAAACTTCAATAACACAGCATATTTGTAGTTTAATACCAGTTTACTTTTGTGGCTGAAACTTTATTCAGAAAGTGAGTGAGATCTGGACCAGACAACAAATAGGGATTGTTGTGTAATGCAATAATGAAATAAGAAGAATTGGGATTGTTGGCTGGGTTGGAAAAGTGGGAGAGTGAAAAATAGGTCACCCTATGAACACTCTCTTCAGTAAACCATCAGTAAAACATTATCCTACAATATGTTATGAAAAAGAAAAGAGAAGAGAAATAGGAACATACATATCTAGAAAATATTTAATAAGTCAACCCACTCACTACAAATATGGCCTTGGTAATTTGATGATTTCCAGCTCGAGTATTAATTAATATTAGCTGACAAACTGAGAAATTTTTGATGGAATTAGCAGAGTATCAAATATCTCTACGACACAACTGATATAAGAATTAAAGGGAATACATAAATGTCCTTCAGATATCCAGGAGAGGAACAATAAGACTCTTGATTTTGGATGCCCTTGGCCCATCTATAAACTCTTGGCTTTGTCTCATTGGTTGTTGTTGTTGCTGACTTGCTCTAGCTTGTTTTTCTTGTCCCATCACTTTACTCTTGTTTTTCAAAAGACGAAGAAAAGGAAATTAGTTTCCTGCATTTGTTTGCTATAATGTCATGTCACGTAAAAAATCATTGCATTTGCTATCTCGGGACACATCTTTTTGTCCATGACTTGTTGAGGAGAAATTGTTAGCCTACTTCTCAAAAATCCTTGAGAGTTGGACTTTTACTCTACGAAATGTTACTATCACACTCAGTTATTGGTTGTACTATACGAATTCTATTGGGTTTTGAAAATGAAGGAGATGTTCTACTTTCAAGGATTGTTAGGCTTCAAGCTATGGCCCTGAAAATTAACCGGGTAACACGGCTTTAGATTCTGGAACACTTTGATGTCTCCCTATGTCTGGCTCTCTCCATTCAGTTTTATGTTGCTCTGGGTCTGGGCTTATGGATATTTAGGTCATTACACAATTCCAGGTATTCGTTCCGTAAACTGTCTCAACTCAGCAACAACACCCCCGTACTCTTATATATTTTTAGGTATACTCAATTTAAAAATTTGTCACTCTTCTTCACTCTGACAATAACATGATGTATAAAGTCAGATTTTGACAAGATCCTATTAAAGTACCTTATAGTAAGAAAGAAATATTGGATTTTTATATAAGAGGCTAAAAATATACGTAACTAATTCCATCCCACTCATAAGATGCACGAGCCTTTTCTCATCCTTGAGTCTGCAGACTCCAGAGGGTCATTCTTCTAATACAGGCTTGTTCTTGCTCCAAATTCTAAAGTTGAGGGTCGGACGATAACATTTCGGGCAAAAGTCTGAGAATTTATTTCTATTCTCGGTTGAATTGGATGGGAGTGAGGGGATCACCTTGAATGATGTGGTACTTTGAAGTTGCTTTTTAATTTAATTTTCTCCTTTCCCTTCTTCCTTCTGGACAGGGAACAACAAAGGGAGAAAGTGAATACAAGTTACACAATGTGGACGAGTCATAAGGCAACAGTTTGTTCCTTTAACTCAATAAAGAGGTAGGAAATGGCGTCCTAATATTTGTTTGGTCGTTCAAACTGTCAACAACTTACACAACCCCTATATATATATATACTTTCTCCATTATATATGTCGCTTCAAATGTCAGCAGATTAAATCTTTTGTTATATACATATCTACCTAGGGAAAGTGTGTTTTCTCGGAAAAGATGAAGGTCACTTGAAACCAAAACAAGAAATTGAAGAGAAAAGTCCCTGGCCTGGGAGTGAGCATTAGAGAAGGGAGTAACTATATGTAACTCTCCTGTTGAAGGACATTTAACTCTTGCGGAATCCCAAAACGTATTCATCCAGATCCAAATTCATGGCCGTGTCAAGAAACGAGGAGAAAGCGGCGATTCTTTTCCCTCTCATTTTTTGTTCTGCATGACGCTAGAATGTAACCTTGCTCAGGAGTTTTTTTTACCCAATCCGCAAATTGAAACCCTTCCTTTGTGAATGTATAAATAAAAAGAGAGCGTGGCTTGAAAGAAAGAAGAAAATCGGATTGCCGTTAAAACCAAGGGCGGTGTTTATTCAAAAGGAATCATCTCTATTCAAAGAGAAAGTGGATACGTATAGGAAATTTAATGGCTTCGCTTCTCTGATTTAAATAGAGTAAATTTGAGTCTTTCTCTGCGGCATGCGGTTATTTTGATGTTGCAAAGTTAATGAGCTTAATAACAAGAGTATTTACATTTCAAGATTTTCTTGCATAAATAATATCATGGAGTTTCACATAAATGTCAAACCCATTTATTATTTACCTTTGTGGCTAAATAAGTGAATAGGAATAATAATTATTTACCCCTTTTCCCATCCACGCCTACACAAAACCATAAAAATACATTTTGGCCTTTACATATAAACCGCACATGTAGATGCACGCTAAAGAAAGCAGCGAGGTCTTGAATGATTGACATGTGCAAACATAAATTTGTTTGATAGTATCAAGTATAAATAAATATATATTAGAAAAGCCTTACAAGACATTTAGTGAGAGATTCAAACTTTACATAATATATTATGTATATAATATATAATGCTTTCTCTTTAGATAACATTCAAGTGACGCAGTTGATATATACATACAAATAAATTCTATGAATATGATTGAGAAGAAGGCCGTTTTCAAATTATGTATTACTGCATGACAAATATGCTGCAGTATCCCTGTCCATTATAATTATGACATTAGTCCAATGACAATGACAAGGTTTATCATTGGCAGAGGAGAGAGCGTGTGGCACAGTGGTCATGCGGTAACAGAAGCGTCCCATCCCTGAAAAACAACAGGACCTTGAATTTATATAAGACGAACTTGTTTGTTAAATGAAATGTTCGGCCTTCAGTTGGTTTTGCTGGTGCCAGAAATGAACTCGGAGAGAGAAAGAAAGAACGTCAGAGTCCTTTGCGGATATTTCTACTTTCTCCCCTTATTAATAGGAGCTATCAGTTTATCAAATCAACAAAAGAAGTGAATGGAGAAAAACAAAACGGTTAATCACAGAGGGGAAAGACAAGAGGGAGGGTGCAGCTTTGGCCATTGCCATTGCTGCTGGTGTTTATGAGAGATAAGCGGTGGCATTACCTTGGGAGAAAGCATGGAACAGTTTAAATCAAGGGTACATGTATGTATATACATTTAGAGGGGTAATTCATACAACACCCCCAAAAGAAAAGATGGTTGGAAAGAACTGTTTTATATGCGACATACAAAGTTTGGTAGTGTTGGTGTGTTTTTAAATGCATGGATTGTACGTGAAAGTGTTATTTCACCGTTTATTTGCCCACACGCGTCCGTAGGTAGTTTCCACGAAGGAGAGATGGGAAAACTCGAGGTCTTTTAGCAGTCAGTTCACTCCCAAGTTTTGATGGAGAAAGTATAAAGTCCTTATTGGATGCCAATGCCAAAGTCATAATAATATTTCAGCTAACGATGAAGCAGAGATTGGATGGAAAATAAAATAATGACTTTGTTTCATAGTACCCATTTATTAGGAGCCCGTCTAATGTTTCAATTACAGCTTTGTTCTACATTTTCTCCAAATTGCGAAACTTTTCTATGATTAATTTACCTTGTGCCGATTTCCCAATTTCATTCATCAATAGACTTATTAGCCGAATTTATGGCCCAAGTAATTTTGCATTATTTAGTACCCATGAGGCTTCTCGTACCTAATTTACATTCATATTTAAACAAAGTTAGTTTGGGAACATACAATGGATTTTTTTTTGTATTTATGTCCACGAAAGCTTTCTTTGTATCGTGGATGCATGTGTATAAAACTTGCATGTTTTTTGTCTTCAACGTGCACAAGGAGAATGGGAAATGGCACTGAACTGCGAGAAAGCATTTTACAACGTACATATATAGATTCAAGTTATATCTATTCCACTGCAGAAAAGGCCGAGATATTTACGTCACCCGGGTTTTATGCTAATGCTTATACAGGCGGAGACAGACGCGGACCTTGACCCGAAGTAAGATATGTACTAATATATTTATACAGCAAGAGAACAAGGAGAAAGAGGCACTAAATAAAACCATAAATCAGCCCAAACATTAGCATGTGAGGGTATAGAAGGAGAAATGTGATTAAAAAAGAATTCAAGATCACCCCAAATGATGTAATTTAACATTGAATCCGTCAAATATTTGGCTAAATTGGGACCAGTTAATTTTAGTAAGGTCGCTCCACTGCATGCAATGAATTTGTTAGTGTGACTTTTGTCAATGGCACATTTTGTTTGACTTTGGCAACTTCCTACTGCTAATAAGTTGTAATCTCTCCCAAACTCCAAGCCACATGCAGAAATGTGACATAATAATATAATGTATGTCCTCTTAATCGAGTACAAGTACAGGAATTACTTTGTTGACATTAAGTGACTCTGTTTGAATTGACATTACATTGAGTGAGTGACTACCTCCCCTAATTCCCTTGCTATGTATGAACATGTTAAATATTGCATTGAGCTGTTTAATGTTTACTGCTTGCGAATTGATGTTAAAGTGTGACTGCAATTAAACCCAACCCGAATGACACTGCTTTGCTTTGCTTTGGTTGTTGGTGCCATGAAATGCACTTTTTTATACGTCCCATCACTCAGTCAAATGTTGGCTGATAGTGCAGCCATGAAATGGAGGAAATCACTTTGAGGCTGCAGTGTTTGTTACAACTACTATGTAAGTGTGTTACAAATTGAGTTCATGTTCATTTTATTGAAGGAAAGCATTGACAATTAATCGTCAAACATTATGTTGTGTAAATACATTTAAATTATAGCCATGAATTGTCCATTCATACAATCGAGTCTCAAATGGACCATGGCAAGGGCTTAAGTAAAAAAGGCCGACATGGCAAAACTAATAAAACCCTTGTCCTGGATGTGTCACACAATTGCAATTATTATATCGCCAAAGTGGCACTCTTCTCTTATAAGCAGGGGCTATTACGTGTCCACAGTTGACGTGCATCAATTGTCAAAAGAAAGTAGAGTATGTAAAAGTGTCAATGAAAAGAGTAATTTACCCTTCGCTGTTGTTGATTGGTGAATTTACACAATGCAAGTCCGATCGGAGGCATGAAAAGTTGGACCCTGAACTGAACTATCTTACCCGGCCTCGGCCCATATTCATCCCACATCAAAGTAGAGTAGCAAAAAAGGTAATCCATAGTTATTATAATAGCGGGTGAAAGCGGATTGCAAAGTGAAGTGAAATTGAATTGGATGGTCATATACATCCAAGTTGGATGGGATGTGATGTGAGTCAATTGGATGCACATTGAATGATGCCGCAAAAGGAAGATTGTCCTCCGTTGACAAGTAGATACGTGGGCTTTGAATGCAATTGACTTTTTGAAGTGAGGAGTATGACAAGATTTGCAAACTGTTGTAGTGACAAATTATTATGCCAGATTGATACTTTTTCATTATAATCCATCATCAAAGGAAAGTTCGTAAATTATTATTCATGATTCGTTAAATTGATTTATACAAGTGGAATAATTAAAGCCACTTTATTGGGTGATTGGTCTAAAAAGTTTTAGGCTAAATGCTATCACAGTACAGTTCCATAATCCAGTTAATTGGGAGTTTGAAGAGTTGAATTTAGAACAACATGTAGCATCGAATTTCCTTCATTTAACAGAGTATTACGTTGCAATAATACATAATAAGGTTAGCGACAACCAACGAGGTCGACCTACATTCAATTTTCAGAGTTTGAATCACCAACTAATTTTTTCCGGTCTGAATCATGTCCTCGGTCTTATCACCAACTATAAGTATAAATTGCATTCTCAGAAATGCTGAATAAGGATTAAGGTCATATAAATGCATATCAAGCAAGCCAAAGTGGCTTTTGCTGAAACAAAAGGACGCAACTAGATGAAAGGGAGTTTATCGGTGGTCTCAAAATTCAATTATTATTTGTACTTTTAATTATATCGTTAATTGGGTTTCCTTTGATAGAAGAACAACATAGTTAGCAAGCGGAAGAGAAAACCAAAATGTTTTGCTTCCCATTTTGTTATCAACTCCTCTCCTTGATTTCCTAACCAGATTTTCCAACAGAAAAACACATTTATGCCAAATAATAACGAGCTGTGGCATAAATCCCCTGTAATAAACACACGTGGCATCCTGAAAAACATTTTAGCATTATAATCAAAACAAGAGAAGAAAGTCCCCGAGAGAGATAATATATTTCGGCACTATACAATTTTTAATCCTGGCTCAAGATGTTTTGATCCTCTGGCAAATGTCGTTAGGAAGTAATAATACCTTTATGTAGGACAGCATAATACATTTTCCAGGTAGAGTGGAATTAATTAGGTCTCTTTCCCATCTCCCTTTGATCGGATTTGGAGAAAAGAGTGAAAGTTGTCAACAACTCGAGGATGTCAACACGTAAATATTTATCAAGAGAATTTGCGAAGTTTTTGTAAATTGTGGAAATATGCAAAAAAACATCAATGTGATGTGACTTCCCTTTGTTGAACTTGAAAAGTAATGATCATCCATTTGGAAGATGGAAGGTCTTATTACCGGGGATTAATAATAAACCAAGTAATTGGGCAAATATTCTGGAAATCAATCTGGAGCATAATCATAATTACTTTTTGACTTCCAAGAATTGACCAAGATCCCAGACTGAACATTTAGAGCCTCTCCAAAATTCCTAGATTTAGTGGGATAAAAAATGTCTTGGATTTTTGTTGAGTGGAAAACAAGCCCCGCTCCGCTCGTGGCATCTAACAATATAATACATTGCATTCTCTGCCTTAAAAACCAAGTTTAGTTCTTTCTTCTCTAATAGCCCGTAGGACGGAAACTTCATATCCTTTACAGATTTTGAAGGCCATCCTCAACTCATCATTATATCACCCCTCATACTTTACATATCCCAATCCAAAGGAGAATAAAGACTGTCGTACATCTATAATATGGGCTAATTAGCTAATTTTAATTGTGAAAGGGATTAGGAGTTGTTATCATTCTCAATAAAATGTATTTTGTGGGCTTTCATGAGGCGTCTTACTTTACTTTGTTGCTGGCTGAGGGCAATTGAGTGTGGGCCATTTTCTTGTGTGGAAGTGAAAGGCTGCCAGTATGAGCCAAACCTCCAAACAGAGAGCAACGCCAAACACGATTGTTACAAAACTATCAACAATGGGGGGACTCTGTTAGGGGACATGGGGGCGTGGCTGTAAGGCAACCACCCAACCTCCAAACCTCCCCTCTGGGGGTGGGGACGCTATAGCTAATTATTGTGTCCAAAGTATCATTGTTTTGTGGGTTTTTTGGTGCAACCTTTAAGTTGAATTTATTTTTGGAAACATTGAAATTTGGAATTAATTACACCACAACTTTTGCTTTCAATCAAAAGGTAGGTAATTGTTTAATTGGGGAATATAAGCTTCAAGTTTTAAAATAAAGATTTAATAAGATAAGGTTTCGGAAAAGGACTTTATTAAATAGTTTCCAATTTGTTGTAATAGTTTAATTTTCAAAAGATTGAATTTGCTCCTCTCACTTTTTAATATTTTATATTCAATTGTCACATTTTTATTTGTTCTTTGATGTACTTTCTGATAAATATGTCAAATCAAAATCTTTTAAAAGTTTTGCAACACATAATAATATTGATATTTTATATTCTATTTATTATTCCGTCTCCTAATGATGTTTTTTGAAGAACAAACAAAAAAGAAATGTGAAAACTCTCAAAGAAAAGGGCAAAAGTATCAAATTGCAATTAAGTACATTACATTTACGTGTTCTTTCTGTGACCTGGCTGGCATTCTGTTCTGATTGTCCCCATTTTTAGGATAGTGCATTGTTTTTTACTCTGCATTTGTTTTACCCTTACAATAATAATAATGTGTGCTAAATAATAATGCGGACATCAATCTGTGTTTGATAATCGATCAAACTGAAATTCAAACCGGGGCAAGTTATCAATATTCATTATGATTATTGTTATATTTTGCAAATGACCAACTGCATTGCATATAATCATTTACTTTTGCAATTTAATTTCGTAATAATTAATTTGAAACTTTCTGTTTAAAAAATAGGACTAATTTAGACAAGTATATTAAACTTTCGTTTTGACTATGTTGTATCTCTTGGCTGCATTGCATTCTACATGTCGCCTCCTGCTGCATGTTGGTCGTAGTCCGTGGTGTGAAACGAAGCCATAACTATTTAACATCCGCAAAAGAGCTTTGACTCTTCTGGCTCTAGAAAACATTTTCATAAAAGTGCAAAAAGAGCATTATTTTTTATTGCTATTAACATAAGGTGAATTTTTATTCGTTAAGTATGAAAAACCACTGGCACTTCTTAATAGTAGTAGTTTTCATACTTTACTTGAATTTATAGTTTCACATCATCATAAATCATGGGATTATACACAAGTGACAATTTAAAGTGTGAGGATTTATTGAAGGGGATCGGATGCTAAATAAAATGGTTGGAGCTAATAATGAGAACAACAATCAAGTATTGGATTATTGAGGAGGGTAGCAAATAAAAGTTTAAAAAGTTGCATGGGTTAGAGCAGTTTGCAACAACTAAGCAGATTGGTTTTTGGCTATTCTTCCAACGAATTGGATGCAATGGACGGAAAGTGCAATCACTTTGGTATATCGTCGACTATGTGTTCTGGTCTCCTTCCCTCTAACTTCAAAGTCATCGGGCCATTGCACCGATCCCCAGGCCAGAGGCAGAAGCTAAAAGCTATGCTGATAAAGTAAAACACGAACGAAAAGCATCGCCCATTCTACAATTTGCCACATTTACTCATTGCCACACTATTTATTATGTCTTTTTCCACACAACGTATTTTAATTTTTTAATCGCCAACAGTCTCATTTTATATAGCTTCTATTTCTAGAGTTAAATGACACTGAATAATCCAACCACAAGCTAAGTAAATGCAATGAACGAGAGTAGCATTCATTAAAAATTAAATTCATATTGGACTTTGATAAGGACAATTATTGAAAACAAGTAAAATGTCTGGCTGAGGTTTTGGCAGTTGATAAGGAGCTGGTATAATATTACAACAGGGTGTAGATTTACCAGGCAATTTGCAAGAGGCTTTATGGGGAGCAAATGCCTGGAAGCAAGGTCTTTATCATCATCTCCCGAGTTTAATAATCCTTGGCTTGTGGTGCGGTCTTGTAAAGATGGAGGAATCTTTTTACATTGTTGAGATCCACTTCTGGCTGGACTTGGACTTGCTTCGTCCGTCCGTTGGTGGCCAAACAAGATACTGGATTTAGATTATCCTTGCTTTCAAACCACTTGCTGATTTTCGCAGTTCAAACTGGCTAGGACTAGATTTGTGAGAGAAACCCGTGAAAAATTACATGGGACGGATTTTTATTATATTTTGACACTTTTACAAGATTCACACTTTTCAATAAAATTGATTTTACAAGCATACCTAGTCCCACCATAAATACTGTTACCAAAGTAAATAATGATAACTCTTGTAATTTTGAATACTGAGACTTTATTCTTTTTTCATTGGAAAGCCAGTTAAATTTCAGTTTAGAAACATATTTTATGCTTCGAAATTTCCACCCCTAGCGTCGACACACTGCTGCAAACGGCCACGCCAAGCACCCACAGAATCACACACCTCTTTCATGGACAAATTGTCCCATTCCCGGACGAGGGATTTTTTGAGAGCTTCGACGCTTTTGTGTGGTTTAGCACATACCTTTGCCTCCAATTTGGTCCATAAAGCATAGTC
>JAQIXN010000494.1:0-37319 GCA_034698145.1 Proisotoma minuta
GCTCACCCCCTGTTAAATGATAAATTACGATGAACTAGATTCCAAAATAATATAATAGAATATTACTAAATGAAATGTTTCTCATTCGTATCAGTTAAAAAAGTACCAATATATTATTAAAGACTAAAACACGAGAATTAAAGAGAAAATGGGTAATCTGGACTTTGGAAAGCCCATTAGACTCTCTTGCTTTACCTTACTCTAGAGGATTTCTGTTTTCAAACGAAATAAATAATATATTATGCGTCATATAAAACGTTGGTACAAAACATTTACACTTTTTTGAGCTACATTATGTAGCCTACATAAAATAACAGTTAATGCCTGATGAAATTAAATTTTCGTTACCTTTGCTTTTTAGGGTTACACTGGCAAAATGATTTGCAAACTCTTCTTCTTCCCCATCGTAGCCATACGCCACGCTAAAAGTTATTGAGTAAAAAACAAAATAAATATATTTTTAAATAGCAAACCCATGATCTTCCGGGTCACTCTCTGGATAGTCGTTCCTCCAATTGCCTTCGTCATTTGAGTCTTCGTCGTCTTCTTGAGGCACGTCGTCCATATCGGAGTCTATGAAGTGATCCAAATCAAATTCATAGTCTGCGTCGGCATGACGGACGCTAAAATTGCATGGGAAAATATCAGTGTCTAATAAATCTTATTTTTAAACTGTTAATGACACTTTGTAGTTTGTATAATACCTAACAAGTTGATCCTCAAGCTGCTCGTCGGCAGGTCCACCATTTGCAATGTACAAATCGAATACAAATTTTGGTTTTTCTAGCTTTTGTTCTTGATCTGTAATTTCTTGGCTGTTTTTGATCATGGGAATTCCATTAACAGTTATACTTCCAGGCTGCATGCGTTTCAAACAAATTAAAATGCATAAGTCAAAAGTTTAAAATTCACATACTTCACGCTTATCTCTATTGTCTGAACGCGATTTCTTTGGATCTTTGGACGGTGCCAATGTATTTTCTTCTTCATGTGCAACGAGGTCCAACAGATTGAACAGTCTATTAGATTCATCACTGAACTCGGATACGCTTTGATCTGATGATGGCGCAGTTTGACCCTTTAACAAGCCCCTCTTTTGCGAAATTATCTGTACAAAAGGAAAAGTTTAACGTATAAAATTATAATTTAACAAACGTATTTAATATTAATAATGACCTTGAATCGACTATCTGAGGACTGTTTTTGTGTTTCCCTTTTAACTTTTTCCTGTAGACGGACACGAACAGCTTTTCTCTTGACTCTACGATCTGTTTCTGTCGATTTCTTTAATTCCACAACTTCAAGGGCCTCCTTTATTGTTCTTTCAAGGTTGACGTCATCTTGTACCTATATTTGAAATTGTTATTATAATGTTTTTATCACTACTATTGACCCATCTATATCTATACGTACTTCGCTCGAATCAATTGTCCCAGCATGTTGAAAAACTTTGTTGACGTTTTCCTCTGACGGATATGATGTCAGGATGTTATCTTCGTCTTCTTGTCGAAACCGTTTGTACGACATGACCAAGAACCTGGACGGGGACTCCTCCAATCGTCTCTTTACCCTCAGCACCGTTTTTGGCTGGTATTGAGCTTGTGGGGGCGACATCGTCGTTGCTTTAGAAGAAGACGATGCCATTTCTGATAGGAAGCAAAACATTTGATTAAATTATTGAAACGACAAATTAATTTTAGGTACTTACTTCTTCCCTATTCACAATTTCGAGTCAAATTATTAAATTGTTAAAAAGTGTTTTGTTTAAATATAAAACGACTTGGGATTTTTGGGAAGTGTGAAAACACGTTGGGATTATTGGCGGTGCGGATTTTAAGAGACGATTTCACTCTCCGGTGAAAAATTGGAAATTTTAAAGGTAAGTTTCGAAAATATACTTTAATTAAAGTAGAGTAAATATTCAAAAGTATTCATTGTAATTGTTGCAGTTTGTTACAATGTGGGCTAGAAGAAACGTCTTTAGGAAATTTTCTAGTGTTAACAATGCCTTATTCAGACAATCTCAAATCTCAAATTCTGACCCTTTGATAAAGGTATGAAGATAATATAATTTATGTTGTATTGTTTCTGTTAATTTATTCAAATTATTGATATTTTAGAACGGGTCCAGAAGTTTGCACGTGTTTCGACCAAGACCAAGCCTTCACCAGCCTCAGGCATTCACGAGTAATAAATTGCACCGAGTGAAAGGGTATTTGGTCCTTTGTCGAAATGAGTCCACAATACCTCCGCTTGCATCAGAAGTCTTTAGTAAACAAGGTCTCAAATAATTAATTAGCATCAACAGTATATTTGAATTGAAGTATTGAAATTACTGTTTCAGCTGAAAATAGTCAATCAACAATAACAGCAACTGCAGCCGTATCAGAGCCTTCAACAACAGCGACTAATTTGCCGACCTCTGCTACAACTACAAGCCATGCAGCGGCCAGTGAAGCAGTGACGAATTCAACAGCAGCCACCAGCGAACAACTTGTCTGGGAAAGTATCCCTGAGGCCCCTGGTATCCCTGTCGAAGAATTAACCCAATTGGCATTATCGTCCAATGGAGAACCTACATTTGCAAGCATAGGGCTTGGAGGTTGGTCCCCCTCTGGAATAGTACAGCAGTTGTTAGAATATGCACATGTTGGTCTTGGGATTCCTTGGTGGACATCCATTGTTATAGGTAATTACTAATTACTCTGAGCTGTAAAAATTGTGAAAAAGAGTTTTATTCATCTTATTCTTTTATTTTTTAAAGGTACGATTTGTGTGAGGTTATTAGTTTTTCCCCTTGTAGTCAAAAGTCAAAGGAATGCAGCAAGAATGGCAAATAACATGCCAGAACTTCAAACTATTCAACTTAAAATGACTGAGGCAAGACAGACGGGCAACGCTTTGATGGGTTCGTCATAATTGTTAATTTATTTAGGATAGAAACCACCTTTTGCCAAAATTTGCTAATTTGTGCGAGTTTTCTTAAATAGCTGCAAAATATGGTCAGGATATGATGACATTTATGAAAGAGAAGGAAATTAGTCCCTTTAAAAATATGATTGTTCCTCTTGCAATGGTATAATTTTTTCTTAAAAAAATAGAACGCATTAACTAAATAATTTCTTTGATACAGGCTCCGATATTCATAAGCTTTTTCTTTGGACTGAGAAAAATGGCCAATTTACCAGTGGAAAGTATGAAGGAAGGAGGATTATTTTGGTTTACAGACTTGACAGTTGCAGATCCCTACTTCATTTTACCTCTAGTGACCAGCATAACAATGTGGATAACAATGGAAGTAGGAGTTGATGGTGTAAAATTGCAAGCCTCCCAACATGGTCAAATCATGAAATACTTTATTCGTGCAGTCCCATTCATTATGTTCCCTTTGACAATGAATTTTCCAGCAGTAAGAAAACTATTTTAATATTAAACTTAAGTAATTAAACATCATGAGATTGATTGTTGTGTTTATTGTACAGGCGATTTTATGTTATTGGGTTTCTACAAATGCAGTATCCTTGTGTCAAGTCAGTTTGTTAAGACTCCCAGCCGTCCGAACTAAATTGAATATTGAACAAATGAGAAAATTTAGTCCAGAAGTTTTACCTATCAAGAAGAAGAAATTCGTAGAAAGTGTTAAAGACTGTAAGTTGTATATAATAAAATCAGAGTTTGTCATTTAATCCTTTTAATGTTTTATTTAGCTTGGACAAACGTGAAAATAACAAAGGAAATGGAAGATCGGGTGCGGTATGACGAAATGACTTTTAAGCGAGCTGGAAGAGGGCCAATTCCTAAAACATATAAATATGACCCCACAAAAGTACCCCCTGCAAATGCTATTCAAGCAAAGAAACAATAATTTTAGTCGAGCAATAATGCATAATTTTAGTGTTTGTTTAATAAATACACATGTTGAATTAATTTTGATGAAAAAAGTTTATTTTATTGTTACCGGTGGATTATTTGGGAGCGAGACAAAGTAATATTAAATTCATTAAATAGTATACAACCCACTTTAGATATATTTTTAATCGATTATTCGCAGATAATCCAAATCAGGGTAGCATATTTCTTCTCTAAGCGAATCCACACTCTTTCAGTTCACTAAGGAGTTTCTTTGCGTATTCAGCGTAGTTGACCGAGTGTAGCTCCATTACAGTGTGTTTCAAACGCGTTTCATTCTGTTGAAATTATATATAAAAAAACATTAAATATCTAGTCAGTCTAAACAGATGATCATAAAAATAATTATTGTTTGTTCTTTTTACATTGAATGTTTCCATTTTGGTTTTAAATTTCCCAATGAAAGTCTTGAAAGACGCATCTTTTATAATTGCATCAAATCCTTCGGGATCAGTTTCCATGATATTGCCCAACTCATCAGCGGAATGACCTAAAACCATTTCAGCAGACTCTTGGAAGCAAGTGGCCCAAATAAAGTCAGATGCATCAGCAAAGTTCACATTCAACATGGCCCTGTATTTGTACTCTGGGGTGTCCTTGTTGCATTTCTCACAACGATAAAATCCATTTCCTCCGTCAACAACCTACGAGAAAAAATAAATAATTAATAATTATTATTACACGTAAAATATGTATTTATTTTTGCATATTTATTTTTTTGTTGCATGAAGGTTCAGGACAAGCCTTATACAATGCATTTTCTCTTCGTACTGCCATTACCATTACTTTACTCATGAAATAATCACCCTTGTCTTGAGCTGCAGGGTTGTCTGGCGAAGTTGCTTCATGAATCATTTTCCAGGGAGTAGAAGAGCTACCACCAGCCCTCGAAGTACTGAGGCTGAAAGATTCCGTACTGAATCCTTCGTTATCGTACCATCCTCGGAGAATATGAGCTTCAGGCATGTCGGGATTTAGCTACAGAATATTTTCCTCATAATTATTACTATAAAATTAAGTTAAAACAACTATTTAGACTAACCACAAATGCTGAAGAGTTCAAACAAGAGAGACTTCTTCCATTAAAATCAGACACTTTTGCGCCCTTCACAGTGACGATGGGATTCGACTCATCAGTAAAATCTTCAGCTTGCTTTCCCCACAGAGTAAGATTGATCTAGAAATAATAAAATACCACCTTATTTAGTAAAAAAGAAAAGAAAACAATTTTTTTTATTGAAAAACATACTTCTCTGTTTGTTTTGTCCACAAGAGTAATGTCTCGTTTTGTAAATTCTTTGTTTGTGTTCTTTGACATGAATGTCTGTATTTCTCCTAGTCGCTTGCATACACCAATAACATCTAGAATTTAAAAAGTCAAATTGTATATTAATGTATCATATTATAAAATTCATTAAATAATCTTATTATAAATTAATGAAATGAACTTACCAATGATTTTGTCTTTCTCAACAGACTCAATATTTGCAATCTCTACAAAATCATATGAAACCACAGGAATATCAGAAGACTCGGCATCAGAACAGGGATAAACTTGAGTGTCGTTGTTGGCACTGATTTCATATTCATTGTTCAAAGTAGAAAATTGTTTGTTTGCAGCCTTCACAAAGAAATTTCGAATCAGAAACACACCTCCAACCTACACAAACAAGTATTAGGTGTCAATTATCATATAAAATTAAAATAATGCAGCAACAAAGCAAACCTGAAGAATGTCGAAAAATTGATCAACTTGTTGAGTGAAAAATGTCATTCGAATTTCTCCAGAGTCATCTAACAAATCCATGCTAAATAATTTTCCGTCGCCTCTTGAGTTTGACCAAGTTTTTATAGGAGTCTTGTTAGTAATTCTTGCTTTAATAGCCACTTTGCTGTAATATTAGGTTATCTTAATTTATAATAATATATGAAATAATATTCATAATAGCATACGTGCTGTTATATGGATTAACATCTCGAATTGGCATCGCAGGCCCTCCGCCACATTCGTAGGGATTGTCCAAGTCCTGACGTGCATGTCTATTCCCATATTTGTTGACAGTTGGCGATCTGTTTTGAAGAGCACCAGCAGACTCTTGAACTACTGAAGTATACAAAAGAATTCAAACAAAAGATTTACAAACGTTATAAATCAGAGTTATTGAACCAATTATTCAAAATAAACTTACCCCGTAAAGGCTGAGGCTGAGGCTGAAGAGGCTGGTTACGTTGATTTTGTTGTGTTGCCATTATAGCACTAACGTCAGGATTTCCGATGCCAGTATATTGGACGGGATTTCCCATTTTGGAACCTATTTGTGTCCCTGGTGCCAAAACGTTCAGATCCAAAATGATAAGGACACGTCTGAAAATATTATCATTACAATCCATTACATAAATATAATAATATGAAAGGCAAGTTGTAAATAATTACTTTCCATTAACGGCATTAGATACAACTTTTTCAGCCTGGATAACGCAAAAATTGTCTAATTGTCCTTCCGGAATCATATGATTGAGCTGTGTGGCCAACATGGCGAATGTATGGGAATGTGTCCCATCAGAAATATTCAGTCGATAGCGGTCACTTCCTCCTTGACCAGCAATTTTTTTGAAGCCCTGCAATCCAAATTAACATTATTAATGACAATGGATATCAAATTCAAGTGCAATACTTACAAGAATCTGGAAAATTGGCTTATCCACCTCCTCACCCCGCATCAATTTCTGAAAAAACAAAAGATACGTGACGAACGTTTCTTTTATAAAAGTTAATAACTTACGGAGACTGCTCCCTCCGTTAATTTGAATCCACTCATTCTTCCGATAAATTGACCCTCAAGGGCACCTCTTTAACTTATCTCAACAATTTAGAAAACAGAAATTATTTTTCTCTTGACGGAGATGAAAAGCGATTGACAAAGAGCGGTTCCCTCGGAGAACAAATTCCCACTCAATTTTCACCGCGGTCCGTCCACACAAAACGGTATTTGGATTACAGCACCAGATTGGCGATGCTTCAAAAAGTTGAAGTGAATGCTCCACTGGCTGCTTATATTTTGCTAACACGTCCGCTCTCTGTTATAAAAGCAGCGTCATTCGCTCGTTTCGTATTTCCGCCTGCTGCTGTTTCTCAATTTTAGTGAAATTTGTAATTTTTCGCTTGCTAATTCGCCATGACTGGTCGTGGAAAGGGAGGGAAGGGTCTGGGGAAGGGGGGCGCCAAACGTCATCGAAAAGTCCTGCGTGACAACATCCAGGGCATCACAAAACCAGCCATCCGTCGCCTCGCTCGTCGCGGTGGCGTCAAACGTATTTCCGGCTTAATCTATGAGGAAACTCGAGGTGTCCTGAAGGTCTTTCTTGAGAATGTCATCCGTGACGCTGTCACTTACACCGAACACGCCAAGAGGAAGACGGTCACGGCCATGGACGTTGTCTACGCGTTGAAACGACAAGGACGTACCCTCTACGGTTTTGGAGGCTAAGAAACTCGTCACCACCACTCATTTTGATCATTTAACATCTCATTTGTCTTATCATTGTAAATCCAACGGCCCTTTTAAGGGCCACCACATTCTCCGAAGAGTTGTTACAATTTGTAACTTTACAAACCAAAAGTTGAATATGTTGATGAAACTTAAATTAGGATTAAATTAAACGCTGAAATGAGGCGTCATTTTATCAGTAATTATGAAAATTGTGTAATTTGCATTTATTTGCGAGTTATCAACTGACTTGTCGGCATCGGAATTCTCCAGATACGGCGTATTTGCATTTTGAAGTAAAAGTTTCCACGAAAAGAAAGGAGCAGCGATGGCGTCGCGTCAACTCTTTGGGGGCGAGCGAGCTGAGTTGCGTCGACCCCCGACAATGTTGAAGCAAATGGAGCTTTGGTCCACGTCTCCCGCCCACCCACAAACGGAATAGACCCACGCTACTCAGTCCTCTCAAATAAAAGGAAATTGAGGGCAACGGACACCACTCACCAACCACAAACCAAAGTGCAAAGTCACTCTTAAAGTCTCGTCTCAAAAATCTCAAAATGCCCCCGAAGACTGGAGGAAAGGCTGGAGGGAAGAAGGCCGTGTCGAAGGCCAAGTCTGTCGCCAAGACTGGCGACAAGAAGCGTCGTCATAAGAGGAAGGAGTCCTACGCCATTTACATCTACAAGGTACTGAAGCAAGTTCATCCGGACACTGGCGTCTCGTCAAAGGCCATGTCCATCATGAATTCTTTCGTCAATGACATCTTTGAGCGGATCGCTTCCGAGTCATCTCGTCTGGCCCATTACAATAAACGGACGACGATCACTTCTCGGGAGATTCAAACGGCCGTCCGACTCTTGCTCCCTGGAGAACTTGCAAAACACGCCGTGTCAGAAGGGACAAAGGCCGTCACCAAGTACACGTCATCCAAGTAAAGGACTGATGGTTGTCCCAAGAATAAAATTCAAAAAGATACATCAATGAACTATGAAGTTGTTTAATACTTTATCCAATTGCCTGTAAATACGCAAAGGCTTTGCAAAATCCCAACGGCCCTTTTAAGGGCCACCACATTTTCCAAAGAGTTCAAAGAAAATGAAAGATTAAAATAATAAAACTTGGGAAATTACTAAAAAAATTGTATTTCATTGGCGTTTCATAATTTCATTGCATTGGTCCATAAGAGAAAACGGCATTTTTGGGGAAATAGCTTCTGTCTCACGTTGCCTCTTTCTTCAAGTATTGGATTATTTTGGCTGTCGGGGGTTTGTCGGCCCCCGGGAGGACATTTTTGGCTTACTCAGCCACCAACTCAACGTGGAGGTATAAAAGGAAGCTGGGCTACTTTCTGCGTATCACTTCATTACTTGCGTTCGTTTGTTGAACAAAGTCCAGATTCGTATCTAAAATGTCAGGGCGTGGAAAGGGAGGAAAGGTTAAGGGGAAGGCCAAGTCGCGGTCCTCAAGGGCCGGCCTCCAGTTCCCTGTTGGTCGCATCCATCGTCTCCTCCGAAAGGGGAACTACGCGGAGCGAGTGGGCGCAGGGGCCCCCGTCTATTTGGCCGCAGTCATGGAATATCTGGCTGCAGAAGTGCTGGAATTGGCCGGAAATGCTGCAAGAGACAACAAGAAGACGAGAATCATCCCTCGTCACCTCCAGTTGGCCATCCGTAATGACGAGGAATTGAACAAGTTGTTGTCCGGTGTGACGATCGCCCAGGGAGGAGTCCTCCCCAACATCCAAGCTGTCCTCTTGCCAAAAAAGACGGAAAAGAAGGCTGCCTAATTTATTTCAGACTTTGATTTGAATTTTATGTTATAAGACCCAACGGCCCTTTTAAGGGCCACCAATTTATCCAAAGAGTTGAACGTTTTATAATACATTGTGAAATAATTGTTCTGAATTTCTGAAACAAATCATGTATGATTTTTCACGTAATTCCAGTTTCTTTGTATGGTAACCATACTATGGTTGCAGTTGCAAACGTTCATTTCCTTCATTGATAGCAGTCAGTGTTTTTTATTGATTTTGTGATACGTTTTGGTACAAATAAAATAAGCTTATTTCACAGAAATAATAATTAGCTGGAAATTGTTATCTCTCCGTTTATTTGCATATAAGATGACTAATCAGATTTGTTAATTTCATCTACATCTACATGAATTATCATAATAACAAACATACATATTTAGATTACTTATTGAATAAGTTCCCAGCATTTGAAGGCATTAAAAGTTAATGAAATTTTGAAGATAGTTTGCGTGTGACCTAAAAGGAAGTAATTGAATGGAAATAGTTGAGGGAATTAACAATGAGCCAAAGTTTAGCATCCTTCTTATTTTAGCCCCTTTGGAGAGTTGCGTTGAGTCGCGGACAATTTTTGCGTGTTGAATGCAAGTTGGGGGTCTTTTTGCCACCCCACCCCCCAAAAACCACAAACACAACGCTCACATATAAAAGCAAATCCAAGCCAAGTAATTCTGCAAAGAGAAAGCAAACAGTCGTCTCATAATCTCACGCTGCCCCAAAGAGGGGATGAAAGGTCGCAGGGAAGAAGGCCATGTCCAAGGTCAAGGGAGGGGACAAAGGCGAAAAGAGTCGTATGCCATATACATTTAAAAGGAGTTGAAACAAGTTGATACTTCAAAGCCAATGTCCATCATGAAATTCATGAACTATTTTGTCAATGGCATCTTCGAAGTTCGAACGTGTCTGAAGCGAAAACTAAGAACATCTCAAATTGGTGAAATTTGAATTTGAAAAAAAAAAATTTGAATTGTTTAGATTGTTATTATTATTGAAGATGCATTTCACTTTTTTGATAAAGAACAATAATAATTCAATACAAAATACTTCAATATAGTAGCCTCATTTCATATAACAACTCTTTGAATTCTATTATGTACTCAAATAATTTGAAAAATTTGGATGTTAACAGTTTCATACAAATGGATTTGAAATTATTTTTTGTTAACATTGAGAAACAGAATGATGTACAAAATTAAAATATATATCATTATTAATCCGTTGCAACTTCCATTGCAACTGCGACGCCAGTACCAGGGCCGTTTTCATCATCGTCATCTGGTGCATCTGGAGGGGGGATATCGTCGTCAAGACCAGGCCCTGCAGGGGCTCCGCGTCCCTTTCTTTCTGATGGATCCAGTAGATTCAAATAAGGATCAGTGGTATCATCATCATAGCCAACGAAATCGAATCCCTTTCCTACAATTCCAATGCTCACGTTCTGTAAATAAAATTAGGCAACCCTTGTTTTATTTTTTTGTTAATTTGCTAAATGCCTAAATTTAAAAGGTCAAATAACCTTATTAGTTAGCTCCATTTCAGATGGCAAAGTATCCCTCAACGCACGCAAAGCATGAGCCACCAATTGATTTAAATCACAATTTGCAAAAGAATCCAAATGTTTTTCCAAATAAGTTCGAGCAGATTGTGATCTAGCTCCAATGGCCATCGCTTTGCAATCGTAGTAATTTGCAGATGGACAAGTTTGATACAAATGAGGTCCTTTGGAGTCATAGCCCGCGACCAGCAGTCCAACGCCATAAGGACGACGATCATATCGTTGAGTAGACATTTGCATCTTGTTTCCAAGCATGTTCATCAGTCGACCAATTGGAAGAGCAGTGTCTCGAGAATATTGATAATTCAAGCATTCTGTCCGCATCCATCGAACCATAAGACGAGCGTCCGCTGTGAGTCCTAAAAAATTCATATCGAATTATTCGATATTCAAAAAAAAAATCTTCTTTGAGCTAGCGATGATTTAAATTACCAGAAATGGACACTCCCATATGTTGATCTACAGGGATAATTTTCTTTTGATGGGCCGCGAGGTCAGATGAAGCTCTTTTGAGGGCCACGACGACGGCGTGGGTGTTGGATTTGATGCCCACGGTGGCTGATCCCTGCTTCACTGCCTCCACTGCATATTCCACTTGATGAAGACGACCTGCAGGACTCCAAACAGTCACGTCGCTGTCGTATTGGTTTCTAAACTAAAGATAATCAAAGAAAAATATTATGCCACCTGTCATAACTTATAAACTTTATTTTTCTAACCATCTTCGCCGGACTTTGTTGACCACGAAAGCTTGTTATTTAGCGATTGGAAAAGTTGTCCCAAAAAGACCAAACGTGTCCTCTAAACGCCAATTTATCTGAAAATGACACCGCAAGAAAAAGAAGCAGTCGGGAAACTGCAAATCATTCCGAAATTGCGGCTCAACTTTAGTTCCAATTTGGCTCCAAGTTCAAAAGCACATTTTGCCACTGTCATTTTGTCGCTGAACAACTCGAAGAAAATTCAAATTAGGAGACAAGTAAGCAAAGAACATCAATTTTTTGTAGAGTAAGTGAAAATTAAAGCTCTTATTAATTGTATGCTTGTATCATAATTAATTTTATATTCTTTTTTAGCGTCTAAAAAGTCGACAAAATGCCGGAAGCACAAGAAGAATCCATTGAAAAGAATCCCAATCTTCAACTTGCCCAATGGAAATTTCTTTTGGAACAACCCAAATTGTCGGCAGAACATTCCAAACCGGAAATTACCAAAAAGCTTCTTGCCGTCATCCAAGAACAACGAATGACGCCATTTTATGATGAATTGGTCCGCGATCTGGCCAATATTTATGCCGAGGTGAAACTGCCGGAAGCCAAGCTGAATGAGATGAAGGAAGAAAATACACAGAAAATCCAAGAATATGATGCTTATATTGAGGATGCCGAGAAAAATTTAACAGAAATGGAAGTTCGAGAAAAGAATTTGCAAAAGGCTGAATATCTTTGTCGAATTGGGGACAAGGAGGCTTCTTTGGCAGCTTTTAGAAAAACTTATGACAAAACTGTCTCTTTGGGTCAACGATTGGATATTGTCTTTCATCAAATTCGAATCGGCCTTTTCTACATGGACCATGACATTGTGGCAAGAAATATTGATAAGGCAAAAACTCTGATTGATGAAGGTGGAGATTGGGATAGGAGAAATCGGCTCAAAGTTTATCAGGTATTTTTTTAAAAATAATTTAAACTATACCTTCAAAGGCTTTACTCTAAACCTTTATTCATTTTTTTTTGTAAAGGGGGCATATGCAATGTCTATTCGGGATTTCAAAACTGCTGCAACTCAATTCTTGGATACAATTTCTACATTTACATCAAGTGAATTGATGGATTATGTTGATTTTGTCAAGTACACGGTTATTATGGGATTGTTTTCTCTACCTCGAAACGAACTTCGGGACAAAATTATCAAAGGAGCTGAAATTCAAGAAGTTCTTCATGGGCAACCCCAAATCAAAGGATTCTTAATGTCTCTGTACGAGTGCAAATACAATGACTTCTTTAAACATTTAGCAGCCGTTGAAACTGTAAGCGTGAAACTATAAAACTTTGTTTTAAATATTTTTTTTTTAAATCATAATACAAATTATGTTTTTTTGTAGCAAATGAAGGAAGATCGGCTTTTATCGGCTCATTATCGATACTATGTTAGAGAGATGCGGATTAAAGCGTACACTCAGTTGTTGGAATCTTACAGCAGTTTGACACTGAAGTACATGGCTAATTCATTTGGAGTCACTGAAGACTTTATCGATAAAGAACTTCATCGTTTCATCGCTGCTGGAAGACTGCACTGTAAAATTGATAAAGTGGCTGGTAAGACTTTTGTCAACATTTTAAAAGAACAAAATTGGCAAATATAAATATTTTAAAAATTTATTTTCCCAGGCGTTGTTGAAACAACTCGACCAGACAACAAAAATTGGCAATATCAAGCCACCATAAAACAAGGAGATATTCTTCTAAACAGAATCCAAAAATTGTCACGTGTTATCAATATCTAAAACATTTTCAAGCGTAACAATAATAATAATAATCCATTTCTTAGTTTTTATACTACCACATTATAATAATCGGGCAAAATATTGTAAAAACATGAAAGTTGTTTGGAATGTAATTTCACAGGTGAATTTGAAATAAAATATCCAAAGTTTTGAATCAAAGCATTTTTGACGATGCATGCAAACATCTTTGGTATAGAATTTGCTCCAGTTTCACTCCAGTGTCAGTTACATAAGAATATTTGTGGGACTTCTTTGTGCATTCTTATTTTCCACACGTGTAACTTTAGGTTGTTGGTATTATTGTTGCATAATACTAGAAGAGAAAGTTCACCTTTTGATTCTGGGGAAGTGAATGACAGTTGGCTTTGTGAGACTCCTTTGTGAAATGTCCCAAAAGGTGCTTTCTCCCCGTGAGTCTGGAGAATTCATTGTCCAAAATGCAAAGCACGTCACTGTTGATCTGGAAGGGGCTCAAAAATGTTCACAAGAGGTACTTGTACACAATATTACATAACTACAATAATGCTTAAAGTGTTACATTGAAAATCATGCACTTTGCATAAATCCCATCCATCATACCTAATTCTATTTCCATGATTGAAAAGGGCTACACTTGTTACAACTTTACCTTTAGATCCTTTGAGAATTCTGTCACAACGCGTCCCCCTACGCAATAATATGTAATTTATTACGCTTCATTTATGTAACAAAAAAAATCTCGAGTATGCATTTACCAAAATTAAATTGATAATTTCTGAGCAAAAGACAAGTGAATGATGGGAGAACATCTCACTTGCCTTGTGCAATTAGGAAAGTATATATATGATATAAATATGAGGACAAAAATCCAGACAGTTATTAATATTGTCCCTGGAATTCACTGCTTTCATTTAATGTTATTTGTGACACGCAGATATTTGAGAGCCTTCGATCTGGAAAATTAAGTGCAAGGAATTTCAGTCAGTCCAATCTCCATCCAAAGTCATCCGACCCAAAGGCTGTAGATTGGATATTTCTTGTGGACACGCTCAATTTCTCTTTTTGGACTGGTGTCAAAGACGAAGACAAAGATTCTCCGAAATGGGTTGTCAAGTTCAAAGGGACATCTTACACCGGCTATTTTGCTTTGTGTGCAGGAGTCAACAGGGCCATCGAGGTAATGTTAAAGAGTCCCACTAAATAATGCTTTCTTTTTATGATCCGTGCAAAGAACAAAGACTGGTTTAGAATTCCTACTGCAACTACGATATTTTACTCTTTTGTCCAGCTCAGCTTCCAGCTTTCTTCAAAGAAAGGACCCAACAACTTTTTAAGCCCTTTAATACTCGTATTTTATGAGGTGAATTTATTTTGTGACATTTTCCCTTAAAAGAAACTCAGCACGAAGCCTATTTGAAATTGAGATTCTCAATTTAAGATAGAGTTTTCTCAATTGTCAAAAGTGAAAGCAAGAGTGATGAGCACAGCTCAATTGTTTAATGCATCCACCACACAAATTAAGTAGAATATATTTTGGATGGACTCCAACTGGACGAATTATCATACATGTTTTTTTTTTACAACAAGTACCAAGCATGCTTTTGAGTTGCTTTTAGTTTTCTATTTACTTTCTCTTCCTCATAAAAATGCTTTCTATAAAACTGACAACCAACTGTATAAATATTTGTCAGAGAGAAGCCAAGTCTCTTTCCATTTAAGCTTAAGGCAATGTATTGTTGAACCTTCTGCATGTGATTTGAAAATTCGCCGTATAATATCTCCTTTTTTACTTTAAACTCTTGTTGAAATATATATTTTAGGAGGAAGGATTGGACCTAACGGATCCCAAAGTTTACGGCTCTCTGAAGGAGGAAGATATCCTGCGAATATTTAGATCTGAGACGTCAACCCCAATTCCTCTTGTGGCTGAGCGTGTGTCCAACTTGAAGGAAGCAAGTCAAGTTTTGTTGGGAAAGTATCAAGGGTCGTTTGTCTCCTGTGTCAAGACGTGTGGACAAAGCGCAGCGCATTTGTTAAGCCAAGTGGTGTCTGATTTCCCATCTTATCGAGATCAGGCCGTTGTGGACTCCGTTACGGGTAGCCAATCCATTATTTCCCAGCTCTGTCATCTCTAGTGCCTAATATATCATTTTCCGGCTGGGCAAAGTAATTTTCTTTTTTCTCTCATATTTTCTCTGTTGACAGAGAAGGATAGATAAGATGGGGAAAGTCAAGTGATTGTTGATTATGCAGGGCATGAGCCAATGAGCGATTTCTGGTCTCCTCCATTCTATGCATATTTTATCATAATGGCATTAGAAAGAAGTATGGCGGAATAAGGGATTGTATTCAATGGAATAAGTACATTGTCAAATTCAATAAAAAAGGCCACATTTGCGGAATCGAAAAAATCAATTTCCAAATGCTCTGAGACGCTTGATTTCATTTTTGTCATTCCATCATATAAGGAATAGATTGAATTACATTACATATAGTTATACTTCCTTCTGGGAACGGACAATCCAATTTTTAGGTGATTGGATTGAATAAGATAAGATGGGACCATGAGTGAAAGAGTGAAGTGGTAACTGGACCTTCTCAGAATTTGATTTCAACGGTTCATCACGTTATCCCCACATTTCGTTTATCTCTTAATGTACATTGTTGACGAAAGCACTAGACCCTTGACATTTCCCAAACTTTCCAACACAACAATAGAGATGTTGTATGGTGAGAGTCTTCTCCCTAGCCATTATGAAATTGAAGAGTTGTAACATGCTGTCAGCAAGATGTTTTAATTTCTAAAAAGATGCTGATGCTGGTATATTTCTTAAATTATTCTGGCCACACAGCTCTCACGATGGGCGTGCAGGGAATGCAAATTTGCATAAAAAATATAAAAGAAACGGCTAAAGTTGTCGGGAAGATTAATTTTTTTTTGTAATATATCATCATGTTGGTTCGTGATGGCAAAAAAAAATCAATGCAAATATGTATATGAGCTTGCTTTCTTTATTTTGAACCTTGTTCTTTCTAGTTTCCCTTCACAAGAGAGCCCAGATTTTGATTGGCGACATTTGGGCATGTTTCGAAGGACAAGGATTGGGAAAGTTTGATGATATTGATGCTTTGACCATGTTTGCAGATTACAGGTAGTTAAAATTTTAAAATAAGACAAAGTTATTTACACAAACAATTGTTGTACTCATGTTGTCTCAGGGTGCCTCAAGTCCTCCTGCATTTTGGGGCATTGAGATATTCTACAGAACTTACACAACATCTCCAAAGAGGTGCGTATATACCTAATTGTTTACCAAAATGTAGCCAATTTATGTGATTAATTATAATTTGTGGTTTAGACAAGCTATTAGAGAACGGAGATAGACGTGAGGTTGAAATTCGTGGAGGATCGATTTATGCTGTTGAACTAATCAAGACAGACGTGAGAAAGCGTCTTGAGGAAACTGGGCTCCCAACAAACATGATCAATTCGATTTTAATCGATCATTTTCTCTGGGACTATCGGAGAGAACATGCAGAGGCAATGGAAGCGTACCCCTACCACAAAACACGCTGCATTTACTATTGACACCACCTTAACAAACTTTCTCCTCTTATGTTGATGGTTTCTGTAATTTCAAAATCAATACATGATTTATGGTTTTCAATAAACTTGTCAGACAAAAAAGATCACTAGACTCACCCTCTAATCTTTCCATGTAATAAAGGTGCAAGCATGAATATATTGCTTTATTGCTTCGCACATTTAGAGAAAGCTGATGTACAGTTGATTTCCTTCATTGGAAAATTGCGTAGAAAGTTGGCCAATTAAAGTTTGTTGTAACTGGAGAATGCTTTGAAGTTGAATCTTCTTATATTCCAGAAAAGTATTTTTTCAAACTTTCACTCAACACTTTATCGGTACTTTTATAACATCTTATTGCTAGAATTAGTTGGAAACGTCAATCTAAACTTTCTTTATTTATTTGTTTAATAATTTGTTTGTTCTTGTAAACTCAAATTAAAGATATTCAGTTGTTGTTAAATTTATTCTGGGTTCTTGAGAAAACTTGCAAAAAATTGCAAGGGAAAACTCGAGTTATATATTTGTATGCATAAACAGCTATTAAATTATGGTATCATTCTGATACTGCTCTTATATTTTTTTTTGTCGAGTTTAAGAATCTCATCTGCAATATAACTAAGGATTACATAACCCATAAAATTTAAATGAACTTCTTATCATCAACTCGTAATGCATGTTCCTTTTTCTGATGAATTTTTGTACAAAAATCTGGATTGTTGCTTGCCACGTTGGTGCCTAGAGAAAACTTTGATATACATTATTGTGGCGCATAAAAGCATTTTCGGAAAATTGTTATCCTTAATATTTGTTATGAGTAAATATGTTTTTCTGTATCGCTTTTCCTTTCAAGCTATCAAATACACACTATTTGTGTATTTTAAAAGATTAACAAAGAATGTTTTCACTAGATTTTACGATTTTTACCACAAGTAACTTAAGCTTTCTTTTTTCTGAGAAGAATAAAAAAGTAATTGGGTCCTATTTTGCAAATAATTTGAAAGGTCAATAAAGAGTGTAAAATGGTCAATCTACTTGGTTATTATTATGGACAGGAATACATCATTGTTAAGTAAAATGCACGCATGAACGTGTTTACATTTAGGAAGGTAATATTTGTGGCTTGTTTGATTTGCAGTATAATAATAAAACGCTTGATTTTGACAGCACGTCTCTTGAGCTGAGGGAGCAATTGGATGAAAATGGATTTGCCAATATTATCATTTGGATGTCTGTTTGGGATAGTTACATTTGATGAAAGTATCGAAGCTTGGAGTTGAGAATTATATTGACATTTGCGACATGTAATATTAAATCCAACTAAGTAAATATTCTCACTTTAATTCACTTGGCGTGTAAATCGGGGTATTGAATTTCTCTCATGTATATATTCTATTCAATTTCAACTCTTGCTATTATTCCAAATCCCATTCTCGATGGATTTAATTTCCCTGTTTTTCCAATCTAATCTCTAAATCTGTTCAAATAACATATTATGCTTAGCATGTCAGTCACACAACTACATATCCTCATCAACAATAAATCAAAGGAAAATTAAAATTAGCAAATTAATTTAGTTTCCGAGAACTGGTGCAGAATCTCACAGATTGAGTTAGACCATAGACCATACAGGCTAATTTAAACAGGATGTCAATAAATCCGTTAGAACAAGTGAGAAATTTCAAGTAGCCAGTTCTTGCAACTTTCTTCCCACACATCGTTTACTTAAAGTTTTGGTGGGAGCGTGACGGAAATTGTGACATATGAATAAGGAAATGGAGGAACATGAATTAGGAGGTGAAAGAGAAGACATGTGGACAAACTTGGATTTCAACTAAATCTTCCTTTATAAGCTGCGTCAAGGTTAGACTGATTTGTAAGTTGGGAAAGACTTTTTTCCCTTCCCTTGATTTTTACATTTTCAAATATCTTTCTCCAGAAATAAATTGGATTGCCTTTTAAAGTCCAGCCCAGGATTTGTTGTAACTTTCCCATCCGCCCTAAATCTGATATGTCAGGGTTAGTATACGGCCCGAACCAGGATTTGGGAGAGCAAATGAATGGAGGGAAAGTGACAAGTGCGGAGGAGGAATTGCAGAGTGCTACTCACTCACTTTCTCCAAAACTTTTGTAATGAGATGCTCCTTCTTCGGTCGTGGAATTAGACGGTGTGAGCTTGGAGTAAATTCTAATAGCTCCTTTCACACCGATCACTCAGATCACTAAAACAGTGAGGGAATAGTCCGTTGAATTATTTTATATTGCGTACGTGTTTGAAACCTAAGACGGACTAATTTCCAACTCTTAAATCACTACGTTTCATTTGCTATTGTTGTTATTCCATAATAAAGCATAGTATGTTTCCTAAATGAATATTTTGATATTATGGAAAATTCTGGGAAAATGAATTATAAATTGTAATGTGTGGTAAAGTGGCCCCTGAAATTTAGTTCCTTTACATGCATGTTTAATGTGCGGGTAGATGTGGTAAACAAATATTCCGGATTTCATTCAACCCTAGAAAGAGAAAGAGAGAGAGAGATGCAAGATTCTATCAATAGCAATTATGAAAGTTTTGTATAACGACGTGAAGCTAAAAGTGTTGAAAAGTTGTGTAGCTGGCTGCTGACTCTGCAAATAACATTATTCGCAATACTCAGTGAACATGATTAGCAGATGCTGCGGGTTGTTAATAAAACAACATGGCAAAAAACTTTCAGTTATTGATGCTATTAAATTTCATGAAACTAGACCAACAATAAACAAATGTTTGTAATATTTCAAAAGAGAAAGTACTGCTTCAGCATCTACAGCATTTTTCGGATTTGTTTTCAACACTTGCTTCCTTCTTTCTCCCTCCAGCAAAATAACAAAAGTATATACGCCTTAATGCTACTATTAAGTCTCCCACAAATAGCCATGATAGTCTTTTCAAAAGACTTGGGAAATTGTGCCACCGCTTTGTAACTTACCATTTACCTAGTCATTGAAGTTGGGTCTAATTGTAAGAAAGAGCTTTCTTTTCCCACAATTATTTGGGAGGAATTACGATTATTAAGCTGAACTTGGAAAAAACACGTAGTCTGTCTTTTCTAACAAGATCTGATTACTATATATGTGTAGAGACCAAATTCCATAATCCACCCTTTGAATGGTATATCTTTTATCCTTCTTGATCTCGTTTCAAATAATAATTCCTTTGACCTTTGTGAAACTATATTCTTTGGGATTTTACTCAATAATGAATTGCCTTGTTTTATTTCTCCTCTTAGTAAATCCTACTTACGATTAGTTAATGACACAAACAAAAACATCGACACGGAAATTCGAAGGAAATTATTTATTTATTATTTAATACGGAGAATTAGAGAAAATACTCACCATTTTAGACCATAGTTAAGAAGATAATTATTTTGTATTTGTCACCAAAGTTGTGTCTGAGAATGATATTTACAAAGCTCATCTATTCACTGAAATGCTCATTTCAATGTGCGAATTGTTATTGTGTCCTCTGTCTTCTTGTTTTCCATTCAAGTTCTCATATATACGCATTGTTCTTTTTGTTTTCCCAGACATGGATGGCTTTGGACAAAGGCGACAGAAGAAAGTCTTTGTTCCCTTCTACAGCTTTAATGGCTTAGAACAATAAGAATTCATCTATCGAAGATCCTCCGAAGATCCTCCACTCTTGGGACTAGTAGCTCTTATTTTCAAGTGGCAATTCCACTGCATAATAATGTAGACTTCCAAGACAAACAAAACATTGTTGTCGTACGTGAAAGTTGTTGCTGAAACTCAAAGTAAACCACAAATAGGAAAAGATGAAGCAAGATTTGGTTTACAATTTGAGCTCCAAAAAACCAAAATGTCTGTTATCTGTTTTTTGTTTAGATTTGGAATTTGAGTTAGACTCAATTTCCATTCCACATGTTGCAACTTACAAGAGAAAGTGGTTGTGCAGATAAATGCACTTTTTTGTTGTTTTTTGTACTCCTACAATTTTTACTAGCGCAGAGTTATTTTATTACTAATGTTTCAAACGTTGCAAATCCGAAATGAGGGCTTTCAACAGTTTCTCAAGGATCTACACGAATTGTTTTTAAAAATGAATTTTTGTTAATGTATTTTTAAGGGTAAGGTCAATAGTTAGAGAGAAGATTTTTTTCTGCCAGAGGCAGCTTGAGAATCAAACCTTTGTCCACTGCTTGCTTTCTTTCCCAAGTTAAAGGAGAGAGAATAAAAGGAGGAATGGAATGGAAAAAGTTTTTTTTCTCTCAAACTTGTTCCTCTATAAATCGAATTTAGCCTTCTGGCCTGACGGAAGTAAACTAAACTCAAAGATTGTTATCATCAGGAAGCAAAAAAAAACTTAAGCGAATAATGAAAACCTCCAGTGAAACCAGTGAAAGTGAAAAAATGAAAAAAAGTGAAAAAATATTGTATAGAAAAACATAATTATTTGGACCCCATATAATTTTTTATATTTTTAACACGTTTTTTAGTCGTATAAGTTGTATGGAAATCCAACAATTAAAAATTTGCGTATAACTTGGATTGGGCTTTATGAAAATGACTGAAATTTTAAACCAAATTAAGTCTATTTTTTAATTATTTCAGATTTGCTTTGATGCAAATTTCTAACCTCAAGCATCTCAATGGCATGACCAATTTTGCTCACATTTAAAGTTCAAATTATCAACTAAATGGTCCATTATATCCATTAGACCTATAAGTGTGCAAAATTTCGAAACGATTTATTACGCTAAACGAAAAATAAAGAAAATTGAAATGGCTAAAGGGGCAAAATGGGCCAAGAATGATGTTTAAATAAATGGTACGGTTTGATGGATGTTGTTGTGGTCCATGTTTTAGCATAATCCAAAATAATCTGTGGCCCATATCTCATTTCAACAGAAGCAATTTAAAACCCAGCGAGCTTCAGGTTGGGCCACTTACAGTGGTTAAAACATGCATTATCCATATTGAGGTAATCCTTCTTCCTGTAAGAGAAAGCAAAAGTGAGTTCTCCAACATGCTGCTGGACACCCTAAATTCACAATTAAATACTATTCCATGTGCAAAATATGCATTTGAGGGGAAACTAATGATAAAGTTGTTGCACACTACCATAAAACGCTGAAAGAAATATGGACTAACATACAAAGTACATTTCCTGTGCCAAAATTTTATTCATTTCGTTCCCACTTGTCACCTCATACATCTTCATATTCAGTCAGGAATTTTGTCATTTATAAAATATAACACAAATCACAAATTCCAAAAATTATTGTAAAAGGCCATTTTAAAATTAAACTTTTGTAAATAAAAGGGAATTTTGGTTTGTGAACCAAATCAATCAAAAGTGGAAGATTAGTTTGGGATGAGTACAAGCCACACTTTTGTACTCTGTTAAATTGGATAGTGAAAATGGTTGTTGTGCAGAACTCATTTGCTGTGGTTTCTGTAAAACTGGTGAAAGCAGAGATGAAGGACTGCTCCTTGAATGGAATATTTTATTTTGAGCCTCTGGTTGTCAGAATGCGGTCCACTGCACTGGAAATCTCCGTTCAATGGGGGCATTAGCGTCCTCCTCTCTTTCATCCTCTTTGAGTCATTAAAATGCAAACGAGAATAATTAATTTGGATGATATTCTGTCCCACTACACCCTTTCCATCATCATTATCGCACTGGCTAAATAACCATTCACCCGTGATTGTCTCATCATCTTAAACCGCAATCCAAACTCTTAGGCAAATTACTTTAATGTCTAACTGCTGTGTGATTTAGCATTCCAATGATTTGCTTCTACTTCAAGTAGATCAAAGGCTAAGCTTTCCACACCGAGCTCTCTTCATGTTTGAAGAATACCACACATTTACGTCTTCTTACCTCTGATTCCTTCCCGTTACGTTTGTAACATTGACCGTTGGGAATTTGCTGTTTATCTCTTCTCCTTTGTAACATAATCAGTCAATGTCACAATGCACACGCAAAATCCAGTGGCTACAAATTCCACAATGATATATTTCAAGTTTTATTTTTCTTGTACATATAAATTCTACAATAACAAATATTTATGGGAATATATATTATTATCTATAATATATGTTTTAATGTCTGGCATCAAGAAATAGTTTTAGGGACAATCTCACATGTATGTATGTTAGTGTGTTTATTTTTGTGTCTAACTTAAAATCACAGAATTTGCATCTTTTTAAATGCACAGTTGCTGCTAAATAGTTCAATAAATTATAATACCCACAATTATTAGCACGCTTGAGTTCTTAATCTATTCAGCACTAATCGCTGCTTGGATTACATTATTATAACTTAATACGTGTGGCATCATTGGGAAGTAAAACAGATAGACCATCATTAGATTAATTAATTCCGCATAATTAATTACCCCTAAGCATTACTCTAAGCATTCACATACCATTTTAAGTATATTAACATTAAACGCAGAATCATTTTACTGCTCCTTTCACTTTATGTTATCATTAATACACGGTATAGTAACTTACATAATTTAAACAGTTCCGAGCATTCCAGTTCCAAATGAGTTCTATTTGGATGAAATTTCTCGGAACAGATTGAGACTTTGAAGAAGAGGATTATTAGTCAAGGTACATTAAAAATTCGGGATTATACTCACACTCATTCAATATGGCACAGTTTAACCGCAGTATGGCTAATTCACTTTAACTACAGCAAACAAAATTGGAAATAATAAAATGAATTTCTCTTTGGGTGACAAACTAAGTAAATGCAAATGAGGTGAAGTTGGAATCGAAAAACTTTTCACTTACCTATACAACAAGTTAAATGAGTGGGAACAACTCTATCAGTCAGTCTTATACAAAACCAAATCTAATATTCCTTTGGAACTTTTTCTTAGCTGAATGCATCCACAAATTAGCATATTTCATGTTGAGAATTACAGAGACCCAGCCAAGAAGACAAGCTCAAGATTATTGCCAGAAAAGGGCGAGTAATGTAACTAAACAATGTGGAGAAACATTTTTCATTCAACAGCCCCTATAAACAAAAGAATGGATTGGATTTATGTATCTTTTGAAGGGAAAATTTGATTTCCCTAATACAATGCTGAAAAGAAATCTTACGAATTATAATTGCATTGTTTCTTATTTTGAAGAAAATAGAATTCCGACTTGTTCTTTTCACATCTAAAAATGTAGTTTGACACCTGAATTATTTCTATCTTTAAAATGCATGAGCTTTCAAACTTCAAACCAAGATAAAATTTCTTTATCTTCTTTAGCTTAAAGGTTTTCCTACTTGGACACACATCTAATTTCAAAACTTTGGATTCTTTAACAAAAATATCCTTCAAAGGGTTTTTTCCATTTCGGTTAAATTGATTCTCTTGCTCTTGAGTTCTTCTGCCTACTTTAATATTTACGAGCTTTCCTGAAAGGAGAAAGAAGAAGGGATGATGAGCAAAATTCAAGGTTCTATCACAAACAAGCTTGTGACCTCTACGATAAAGAAGCCAACTGTGCCATATCCCTAAGTGGTTCTTAAAGCAGTAATTTAAATTTTTTAGGTACTACATATAAAGGATATATTTACAAGAGCTTTTAAGTTTTGGTCATGTCTAAAGAAAATAGAAGGTCTCTTCAAAAACTTATTTTAAAATCAAATAATACAACATACCGAAATTGTAACGTTACACGAATGCTTAATATCGTAGATCAGAGTGTTTCATTTTATAGTCATACCGTGATTTCCTCTGTAAATCTTGATTTGTCGTCCAAATCTAGAACAAGCTTGCTAGCATTAGGTCTACTGCTGCCGGTATGATTTTGTGACTTTTCTCCTTCTGGTTTTCCAATTTCAGATGAATTTAGGCCACTTTGTGAGGACGAAGGATTAGATGAGTTTTGCTGATGTTTATGCTTTCGTTTTCTAAGGGACTGCATAGGAATACTCTCAGTGCCTTGTTTAGCATCATCATCTGGGTTGATCTCAGTCTCTTCTGACAAGTTAGAGGTTGCTTTCTCTTCTGCTTTCTCTTCGTCAGACTCAACCTCATCTAGATTTGTGTCTTGGAGTTCCAGCATTTTAAACTGGACCTTCTCTGTTTTCTTTCTTCCTTCGGCACACTGATTTTCATTCTGTCCAGAATCACTTTTATTTGACTCGGATCGATTCTCTCCTTTGTGTGCAGAAGAGAGCAGTTTATCTGATGGAATCCCTGTTGCTTCTGCCTTCATGATTTGGACAACGGATTGAGACTGAGAGGGACTTTCTTCCTCTGAAATGTCTGAAAGTACATTTGATTTAGAAGCTCCCATTTGTTGACCATTGATTTGGGCCGATGTACACAAAATATTGTCCGCTGCTTCTTGCATTGCTGCGATTTTTGCAACCAAGTGTCGATTCCCTAATCTCATGTTTCTTTCTTTTAGTTCTTCTAGTTGGAAGTACAGACGACGGAATTCCTCCTGAAATAAATTTTGCAACATTCAATTTATTTAATCCGAAAGCCAAAATATGGTTATATACATGTAATGTAACTGGAAAATTATATTGGCTATTGGCTTTACTAAAAAAGGTTTATTTCAATGAGATTTTATAATGTTTTCCTTATAAGCCAAAAAAAAAAGTTGAGAAAATTTAAGTTCCAGAAAACAAGGCATGGGAAGATTTAATTTTTACGGTTATGATAATGGGGAAAATAACAATAACGTCAACGTCTGCATGGCCATTCAGTCCCCACTGAAGCAGACAATTTAGATGATAATTGATCCCTGAACAATCAATTGATCTCCATTACAACTACCACACGAAAATGGAGCTACTTTAAATTGAATTGCATTTCTTATTTGTTCTTTGGACTAACCTGGTGGCAGTTATCTGCTAAGCATTCAAAATAGTTTCAGATTGCATCATAAAAGTGTCAGTACCATATGCCATCATGCAGGAAACGCTTTATTTTCCTATATATGCTTTTTCTCATGTGTACTTTTTGGTCTACCAAACAAGTAGATACTTGCTATAATAAAGCTACAAGTTCCCTAGAAAATCATTCATTAACCTTAACGAACCCCATTTACTTAAGGAAGAGTTAAGAGTTTTAATCTTGGGAAATGTGACAAGAAATTCATTCTTTGTGGAGTAAAACAATGGTATAGAGACTGAAGGGCCCGGCATGCGGGCGACCATTGTCACCGCCTCTCAGTTTCATCCCAGCAAACAAACTATGTGATTGTTTTGAAAACACCAAGTCAGCACTTTCCATTGTATTCCTATCTTTAACCGACCATGAGAACAAGCATCAGTTTACAACAAAGAATGGAAAAACTCGAGCCCTCATTTCAGTGCTTTCACTTCCCTCATATCACGTAGCACCCTTATATAACCATGCAACGGGATATCGGAGAAGACTTTAAAGAACCTTTCCGCAAACTTGAACATGCCTTTGAAGGGCTAGTATTTTCATATTCCAATTGCATCGTCTTAATAGTTTACTTAGAGGGTTGCTTTCCCCCAAGTAAAGAAATTAGCCACAATGATTTGTACAAAGAGGTTTTCTTTTATTCTAAGTACTTGATGTGGTTGAAGTGGTGTTATCTGTTACCTGAACATCTTCGGAGAGTCTTGAATTGATATTCGGATCATGGCTGGCAGAAGTGGCTGAGGATTGCAAACCCGTGGAGTTGTTGTGTGCACTGGTTTGTTTTGTGGTTTGTCCAGATCTACTTTTGCTAATGAATTTTGATGTTGGCACTCTTATCTCATCAGAACCTCCTTTCCCTTGTCCGCGGAAAACTATGTAGGCCTGTATCCAAATGTAACACATTAGCACACTTATTTTGTCATCAAACAGTTATTTCTTTTCAGGGATGAGGCAGTCCCATGTTTTATAAAAGCAGTTACTAACAGCAACAAAAAAATCACAATAGAAATCAATAACAGTCTAAAATTAGTATGAAATGATGCAATAATGCAACAGAAGCTGAAAATAAATAAATATAACAGGGCATCAAATTCATGCATGCAATGTAATAAGCACTTAAAAAGGAAACACCAAAGAGTTTAGAAGTGCGAGAGTTGCAAATGTTGCAAGGTAGTTTCTCCCTCTCTCTTTGAATCAGAACTAAACTAGGTGAAAGTACTCGGATCCCAAAAATAAAGCAAAATGTCAAACACATCACGCTTTCAACTGCAGACAAAGTTGTTGGCTATGTTTTACCTGTTTTATAAATCCTTTAATCAAGAGGGTTTAAGGGGAAAACAAGCAAGGTGATGGACTTTAGTTTGTTGGAAACTTGGAATTATGTGTATTCACCAAAAATAATTATAGCCAAAATTAGCTTGGCTGTAAATTAGCCAAATGCTCAGGAAGCCGGGGGTAGGAGATGGTTCTTTCAGTAGTTCTTTGTGTTTGATTTAGCTTTGAAGTATACAACATTCATCTAATTCATAAGCCATCTTTTATGTCTTTGTAAATCCTGTTTTAGACTCCCAATTGGAGGAAAGATAGGATTTAATCCCCTTTCATCTCTTATCTCATTCCAACACTAGAACTAATATGAAATTTTTGTGACACCACATTCTTTTCAACAGCTTTCTACACAAGTGTGCAAAGCTTTCGCCAAGTATTTGACTTATGTGGTAAATCAAGTTGCGGATTTAAAAGATGCAACATATTTTATTTCCCTCTTAAGAGCTGCAGCATCAGTAGATACCCGGAGAAAGTTGTTATCTCTATTTCCTGAAATTGCATTCTGTTGTGTCAACAATGGAATATGAGTAGGTTCTTATGAATTATGGGGAACCTTCTTTGAAAGATGAGGGAGCCCATAGCTATAAGTATGTAAGAGAATTTGAGACGAAGAGAGATAGAATAATACAATGGAGAAAGTGGGTAAACATCTCTGGAAAAAGTTGCACTTGGGAAGATGTGCTGGCAGATAATCTTGGAATTAGATCCACAATACAAACCTCAATTCGAGAAAACGTGGATATTATTATGGTAGTGGTAGTGTGTAATTGCTAGGAGCTGAATTCAATAGTTAGTTTAAGGCTGAGGAGAACAGAGAAAGTCACTCATGCAATCCATCTTTGGAATTAGTCTGTCAACTAGAATATCACAAGTTGAAGAAACTTGTTAGCTTTAGCTTTGTTATCCTTCCTCGTGGTTACGTTAACTCTCTTATCCTCCTCTGACCTTACCCCCAAATAATCCTTCTCTCGTCTCAATTTACTCCATTTTGTAGCAGTTCCACTTCCCTATCAACTTTCTCTAATTATTTTTATCCTATTCATTTTATATCCTATCTATCTTTCCTACTCTATCTAAATTTTAAAATGTAAATCGTAGAGTTTGCTATTGTAAAATAGGAATTACAAAAGTCATGACCTTGGGCGTTTTATATTACGAAACCAATGTTTTTATAACCAGGCAGTGTTTTTTATTTTCTGAGAAAATATATATATTAAGGCAAGTGTGTTTGGTTTTCACACATTAAGTTGACATGTTAAGCCCTTATAGTAAAAACGTCTAAAAGGGCCCCAGAGTGGCTTAGTGTCACGGGTAAATGAATAAGAGTGCAAAATGCAATCCCTGTAAGCTCTGACAGCGCCTTACAAAATAATTTATTTCGCTCAATGCTTCGAGAACCACAACTGTCTATCTTCCGCTCTTGGAGTCAAATTCCTCCACTCCTCTCTGATGAATGAGGTGTGTATAATTAATTTCTACCCAAGTGAAAGTTTACAACAAATAGCCACATTTCCAGTTTAGATTTCTCTAAAACATAAGCAAAGAGAAAGGCCAAAGTTACAGACAATTCAGATGATGGACAACACATGCCACATGCAGAGAAAGCATATATAAATAGTTCACAATAATTAACATTGTAAATGTAGAAAGCCAAAACAATGGACGCATCAAAAGATATAGCATGAGTGAAAAAGAAATTAATTTCATGATGAGATATTTTTTTGGGTGGATGAAGTAAATTAAAGGGTGGCATACCTTGCTACCAAAAATGAGGCAGAGCAGAAGCGTCATGGTGAGTTGGACGTGGCAGAAGAAGATGATGTACAAAAGGTCTGGGTTGGCTGGTGACTGAAGAAAGAGCCTGAGAAAATGATGAGATCATTAATACAAAAATCATTCCATGCAAAGAAAAATCCAGTCCGCCTATTTTTCTTTGTTTATGAGCCTTCATTCCAGATTCCCTCATTTAATGCTCTTTTTATTCACTCATTTTTTCTCAAAAAATTCAGATGTAATAATATGCAGTGGAAATAATAGAATCCTCTTGATGTTTTAAAGGTTATTCTCGTTTTCTAAAACGGGAGCAACAACGAAGGATCGTTGACTATAATTATATTAAAATTAATGGTTAGATATTAGACATGCATTTTAAATAAATCAGAAGAAGCACTCGAGAAGATTATTTTTTGGTTTACTTTTACTCCATTTTTCCCATTATGAGACATGAAAGAGCATCAAGTGTATTTTAATAATTCACAGAAAAAAATGATTCTTTGAGGTCTTTCATTTTATTGACATTGAATAAGTCTCAAAGTGGTTAACAAAGAACTGAATGAAAACCTATAAATATCTGCTTTTGTAAAGTAGCATTCAGTAGAGAAAAGTTAAATTTAAAAGTTCTACAGATATACAGCGATCCCTATTTTCGCTTAAATTTATTTTTTATATATTTTACCTGCTCTTTTAACCTGAAAATATGAGCCTGGGGAAACATATTGAATTTCGGCTAGAAGCATCAGCAGAATTTGATAATTTTTTTATTTGGAAATACAATACGAGTCTGTAAAATTCCTACTTACATCCAATTTTCAAGGAGGAGAAAGTATAAAATAGTAATGGTAATAGACCCTGGTGGTTAAAATTTAGTTGCTAGTTCTGATCATGAATATTGAGAGCCTATAACTATTTTATCAGTTGGAATTTGTACTTACATTGAAATATTGAGGAAGAGTGAGAGTAAAAACTCGTTGTAAATGGCCAACGAAATGAACTTGCTTTCGTTGAATTCGGAGGGTGCCTTGCGGACGACAATGCACAGCCGAATCCCCCAAACCAAAACGGCCAACTCCACTGAAATAATGGAATAAAGTAATTAAATTTTACGTCCATTTCCAAACATTTCCTTTTTGCAAATTGCACTAAAATTGCCAGCCAATAACGTTCTCTTCCTCTTTCACCCACACACTCATATTAATATATTAATTTATCTTGTAATTGTTTTTAGAGGTTTGTTACAAATATGTATAAATAGATTTGGAATAGATATAGGCATGTGAGTTGAAGGGAATTTAAACAATTGGAATTGATTTGTTCCATCCATTCCATTGGATGAACGAATGTCAAGAATTTTATCACATTTGTGAAATATTTAGATGAAAAGTTTGAGAGGATAATCTGAAGCGTTCCATACGCTTCATTACGGTGGAAGATGGCCAATGTCACAAGATTGAATTTTGATTAGATTTTCTCCTTTGACACTACTCCAGAAGATGCAGAAATCTGTAGAAAAATTGAAATGAGGTTTTTGGTGAAAGCAAGAAATAACGTCACCAAATACCAAGTGGGAAAATGTCTCCTCCGATTGATATACCCGTGAAGTGATAAACCGTACAATTGTATATAAATATATATATATATCTTCTTTAATCCGGGGAATTTGTGATTATTTCCGTAATAATGGACCAAATCTGTCTGACTCTCTTTAGAAATTAGATTTTCCTGTCATTTCTGCTAACTGACGTCATAAAATGTTGGGTTTTCAAATAAATTCAATAATTCAAGCGGGTATATAAAAGCAATAAAAATTCTGCTCTGAAAAACAAATGTTTGATGTCCTCCTTTTCCCAGCTTGCAGAATAACTGGACCAAGAAATAATTTATAAACCAATGTCTGGATTGGCTATATAATTTTTTCGTTTGTTCGGAGCGTATGTATTATTTATCTAGTTATCTCGAATCTGTCAAAAATACTAAGGACCAAAGAGTTATATACTAAATATACTAAAACTCCATCCTTGACTATATTGGGAAATGTCAAAACATATCTAAAAGGAAATCGGTCAAATGGAAAACATGAATGTATTGCTTTATCTTTTGTAAATTGTCTTTTCATTGTTTACAATAGCGCAATAAATAAAAGTAAACGACTATTACTTGAACCCAAGCGCATCCGGTCGTCCAAAAATAATAGGAAGTACACCAACAACAAACAGAGAACAAAGAAAGAGATGGAAAAATGTTACAGTTCACAGCCTAAGAAAATGATAATGTAGCATATTGCGAAAGAAGATGGGATGTTTCCTGAATGTTACAAACTTTCTTTGAGAATGATTCTTTAGATCAATGGTCAACAAGTTATTTTTATTTTCAAGTATGTTTATCTGCGTGGCTCATAGCATTTTAGTACAGAGGAGAAAGCATTTAATTCAATGGGTCATATAATATAAAGTACTCATGATTTTAATAAATAATGATACTAGTATACTTCAAACTGCATCAACAAATGTAGACCATTTAAAGCACACTGTGCTAAATTATTACATGTAACTTAAGGTATTTGATAAATCTTCTGTTATTTCTGTATACTCTAGAGAATGTGTGTGTGGGAATGTGAGAAATGTGCTCGCAGACCAAAAATGCCAAACTGGTTAAAGGTAGACCACTACTAAATCTGAAATTTGACATGAGAAAAATGGAAGTGGTCTATAAAGCATTAAATTGTAGCTGTATCACCATCACTTTTTGACCGGTTGGTCAAACTGACATTTTATCTCCTTTCTTCTTCTTTTGCTGCCAGGAACATTTACTTATACACATATATAGAAGTGGCTTCATATCTGTGGCAATTTCGCACAATCTGCTATTTTAACCGTTGAAGAAACAAGGAAAGAAAATGATGTAGTAGATGTCGAAATGAATGTGCCCAGAATATTGAAACAATCTGTATAGAGTCGTAAATCTGAACAGACTTTCTCTTTGGAAGCATTCCTTGGATCTATGGATTTTCATAATAAGACGGATTTGATGAATAGCCATCATTTGTTTGAATACCTTTCTTATGAGATATCAAATTGGCCTTTGGAAGCAAGAACTTATCTTTTATATGAGACCTATGACAATTTGTCATCTTTCCTTAATCCCACAAATAATAAAAATTCACGATCCATCACAGACGATAATAAAAAGAATTGTATCTACTAAAACCGGAAAAATTATATATTTACCAAAAAAGCAAAAAAAGAGAATTAGATAATTCTCCTTCATCATTTAAAAATGTTTAAATTTGTCTATATCTGTCAATGTTTAAATGATAAGTTTAAATCCGATTTAAAAAGTAGAATTCCTTTTTCAACCTTCACACATAAAAATACATATTTGCTGAGATATCCACAAGGTTAAAAGTAATGAGATTTTGGAATTCGCACAATCAAGAAGAAAAGTTTTGTTGTTGGAAATTGACTTGTACAATATTTATATGATTGATCTGTGGAGTAAACTTTTGGAGAAAGTTGAAGAAGTATTATTATCATAAACAAGAAATATGTAGTGAGTGTTCTTCCCAAAGTGCACTCTCTATAACTTTCATTGTTGTTCCAAACAAGAGAGGGGAAAGTAGAAGTATAGAGCGCTGAATGGTATTATCTCATCCTTCCCATCTATTACAACTTTCTCCCAAAACCGTTCACAATCAAGATGATAACAAAGGCTGCGCGGAATATTGGCACACTACAATCTACATCGTTCTCAACTGCTTTCAATCCATGCTGTCCACTTTCTTATTTCTGAGCTATGCACAAGAATTCCCAAATTTTCTTGAATGAGAACAGAACAATAGATATATTTGAACCTCCTTCATTTAAATCTTGGAATATTAAGCAGCTTGACGACCTTCTCTTTCTCTCGATCTTGGAAAATAAATCATTTCTTAAACTTTGACTTGCTTATTCTAATAAGAATGCTATTCAAGAGACGCGGAGGTGTGTGGGATGGAATAAGAAAGTACTGAATCACGTCCACGATGGAGAAGAAAATAGTTTTAAAGTCACGTATGAGATTCTTCATTTCAAACATGACTTTTTCTCATTATGCGACAATAGTACAACTTTTTTGTTCCAACATTGTTTGTTCTCTTATTTTTATGCTTGTGGTATCATTATAATTTTGTGAATTCTAGGTTTTGAATTCAACTGTCTTCATTACGAAACAGTTGTACAACTATTAAATGCCCAGAGAAATAAACTTTATAACTTGCGTCATCATAAAGATGTTAAAATAATGAGGTCTCGACAGTTTTATCCCATTAGAAGGAATTTATCCATTGCCTGTTATCTGTAAACCTGTTTACTAGCCATGACCAAAATGTTGATTTATTGCTCAAATCTGTGTCTGCAGTTTTCAATGTTTCTTGTCGTAAAACATTGCGTCCTGCTGTGGAATACATATTATTATATTTAGTTAGAGATGGGGAAAGTTGTCCTATGCTTGAATTGCATTAGGCCAAGATTTACTGAACCAAAAACTAATGTCAAAGTGAGTTGGATTAGTAGTTCAAGTCAAGAATTGGGAATCAATGGGCCTTAGCAGCAATCAAGTTCAGAGAGTATATAAGTAGGAAGAAGAACACAAGATAACGACGAGATTTATTCAGGCGTTAAAATTAATTCGAATTTACGCTGGTCAATAATCCAAAAAACTTTTACCGTCCCAAGACGAGTTTCAAGTGTAAGCTGCCAAAATGTAGGACAGAGGTAATGTATTATATTATAATCTTTGCCGACAACTCAAGGAAAGTAAGGCACGAAGAGATTCTACAACTTTGGAACTTGAGGTTACTTGACAAAACGAGGATGGAGAGGTCCCTTTATTATTTAGCTAGTTAGAGCACTTTCTCCTACATGTTTAAATAAGAAAGGCGAACGAGGAATTAAGTTCAACTCACTTGGTAAATTTACTCAAGAAGTTGGAGCGACAGAGGAAAATAAACGCGAATTTCTAGATTTAATTTTAATTAGCCACGGTCCACAAAATAAGTTATAAGAGGTACAAATCCGTTGCTTACACTCAATGAATCAACTTTCTCCAGGAATACTCTGACCCGAATGCTAATCCATCACTAAAATTAATTCTCCGCTACTATTAACCAAACCGCGACATTAAGAACAAGTTGTACAAATGTACAGACTGGAAATGACACGACGGGACTGTTAATTAATTTTCCATGAGATAAAGCGATTCCGTTTTCCAATGTTATTTGATACTCCATTAACATAGAGAACCGTCTAAAATAATTTTAATAGTTAGTGCCCTGAATTTATAATTTCCTGAATCACGTATATACATATATCAGAGAGAATTTATGATGTTTTAAATCGGTTGCATAAGTGCAGCGATTTACTTTTATTCTTAAAACTATATTTTGGTGAAAGTGAATGAACCGTTCAAGATTTCAGTTTTTTTCCTAGACGAATCAACAACCGGCTTTTGTTAGGGTTTTGCTTTTTACGACAGAGTTAACTACCCGGGGGTTCATTTTCCAGGAAGCTAATCAAACGAAAGAAAGTTGAAAAGCGTAACCTAATAACATCCGGCCCCCAGTCGGGATATAACCAGGCGTTTGCATTAAAAGGCCGCATTCCATTTTATCTTCTTCAATCCTCTCTTATTTCTACAGACTGAAAAATATCCAATTACACAAAACTAATCAGAATTCAACGAGACTTTATTAATTCCCCACCCTTTAACAGAACAACTGGAATAACTAACTAAATGGCTATGCTTTCCCTAGGAAGCAGATGGGTAATTCAACGCTATCAAATTACATCTAAATAAACTGTAATATAGGTAGCTCATCTCAACTATTTATAGTCTTGATTATCTACAGAAATGGAAAGTACCTCAGTTTTTATACCATGTGAAAGGAATATCTTTGTATGATTGAACCATTAGAAACTTTGCAAACTTTGATAAAAAAAGCTCTAATAATTTCACTATTTGAATTATTTAATCCAAAAAATGTTAGATTAAACGACGATTAAGCTTACCAACCTACACATCCAATATATATATATATTCTTCATTCTTTCTGTGCTTATTTAAACAGATGTAAATTCACTAATGCTCTTCTTTTCTCTTGACAATGCATAATGATAAAAAATCTATGTATTCTGGTTCCTGCACTTGAATAGATGAATAGTATGCTATAAAAGAATGACTGAAAGAGGTAAATATATGATTCCCCTTTGTTACTTGAAGCATGGGAAATTCACGGGTGAAATACGTTTTCTCTCCATGTTGAGAAAAAGCATCAGCAAAATGGTTGAGGAAAATAGAACATTTATGGAACCTCGGTATTTGGCCAGACTTTCAGCTCAGTGAGTTTACACAAAAATCCAAACGCCAGGAAATTTCCCCAAAACTTATGACTTACTTCCCGATAAACTTCCTCTCATCTCTCGCGACGCCTTGGTCTGCATCAGACTGTAAAATTTTTGTCGTTGGATTGAACAAATTGAAAATAAAATGTTTATTTGATCTGTACGTAAACTTGGATTGCATTGAGATTGGTAAGAGAAAGTACGTGGGAGGGAATGTGTACACAGTAAAGGAAGAATCAGTGTTGACGTTGGAAAGCTGGAAGTCTCGTAAATGATTGATTTCTTTGAGGAATTTAGGAGAAAAAGCGGCCTTGGGATCTTTCGCACTTTTGGAGAGAGAAAGTGTTAAGAACTTCATTGTGGTATTAGGTGATACATTTCTTTCAAGTTTAGACTTTGATCAGAAGTTTGTGACGGATGATGGTCACTAGCTAAAGTTGAAGTGGTACAGGTAAAAAAAAAACAATGAGAGTTACTTATAAATGAAGTCGGAAGGATGATAGCACAACAACCAGAAGCAGTAAATCACAAGACTTCCTTCCCTCAGAATAAAAGAAGTCAACAAGCAGTGAAAAATGCCTAAAAAGACTCCCGAGCGACCAATATCAGAGCCAAGGAAGAGGAAAAGTGAAAATGTACCAAAAATACCACGTAAAAACTTTCACCAGCAGAGCATCGGAGCATGATACAGCTTTCCCTCTCAAAAATACTCCCAAGGGAAAGCATTGCAAAGTTGAATGAGGCATTTAGACTTTACAACTGGTTGTGGTCTCTCCTCTCTCATTGTTTCACCTAAATATTATGTTGGCCAGCTAAAAAAAGTATTTTTGTGTTGAACTTGGAGTTGGAAGAGTTGCAGAAGAAATGGTGTTATTTGTCTCTGCGAAAATCTCTGGAGGACTCGTAAAACCCCTTGCAGTAGATTTTATTGCTCATAAGTCAACTCTACAAACTGGACTTTTACTACGCATTCACTATATATATGTATGCTATGTGAGCAATGACAATGGCAAAATGCAGTTTGCCTGAATGATTTCAAAAAATATGGTTGAATTTATGGGTCACAAACTAAGAGCAAAAATCAATTGAGATAGACACATTTATTATTATTTTAGCTTCTCACTTGGATCTCTTTGTGTAATTAATACGAATACACTAACAGGTAAACGGAAGAAGAATTCCTTGGGGGCATAAAACGTCCCTTTCAATGGAAATTGTACGTTTGCCTAAGATTAATTAAATAGTTGTAAGCCATACAGTAGAATTTATCTTGTTGTCACGTAGAAGAGTGGTCGCCTGCTTTGAAGGAAAGTTATGTGGGGAGGCCAACAGTGTCATGAAAAATGAAGAGGTAATTTCAGCCTCGTAAAATAATTACACTCTCACCATCATTACCACCACGTTTTAAGTGGAGAGAAGACGAGTTTGGTCACGCCATTTTGGTTTTAGATTTTCATCTTTTTACTTGCAAACTTTTTAGTTTTAGTGGAAGAAGAAGAGAACATTGACCAATATGAAGGGAGAAAGTTTGGTACTTACTCATGGTGAAGGAATGGTCCCACCAGTCACTCTTACACAGCCAAGCCTTGAGTTCATCTGCCGTATAACTAACGATTGCCACTGGAGGGGCCACAAGGGTCCTGATCACAAGTAATGATGCGAACACAGCAACGATTATCCCCAGACGTTTCATCTGATGAGAAAAAATCAAAAAATTAAAAATTCCAGTTTCTTAGAGTCTCAATTCTCATGCTATAGCAAAATCTTACCAAGTCTAGGTCTGTAATTTTTATAGCTTTTGCTGAACGAACTCTGAATATCACGGAAATCCTGGAAATCAAGCCAATAATCCATTATTTTTTCATATTGGAAAATAAAAGAATGAACAAACTTATACACATATATAGCCATGAAATTACAATGCTGCATGGTACAATATTAAATGAGGCAGCATTAATGTGGTGAACATGAAATTCTTATTGCACTCTTTCTCACAATCCAATATCATCAAAGTAGAGTACCGGTTATTGCTAAGTTCCTGGGCCACGCCCCCTCATATTTCCCATAATTCTTTGGGCCACGA
>JAQIXN010000495.1:0-37303 GCA_034698145.1 Proisotoma minuta
TAAAGAGAGTAAAACTTCTCCTTTCCTACAAAGCGGATCCAAATATCAAAAATAAAGATGGTAAAACAGCCCTGGATCTTGCAATGGAAAAGCATGAGGAAATATTGAAATTTCCAAGTATATTTCCCTTACTACCCAAACCAGAATTTGAAGAGATAATAAAACTGCTTAACGGGAACAGTTGCGGAACTAAACGAAAAATTTCCTTTGGTGACGAAGAGAGTTTTAATCAACAAGCATAATCTTAATTGATAAATTAACCTGGAATAATTTTAGCATAATTAATTTCTAATTTATTACCTTTTAAAATGCGTGTCTGTTTGTGACTTTTTTTGTCCGTAACGCTCATCTGCTTAAGTCACAAGTTAAATGAAGGGAGATATGAAAGAGTATGGAGAGATAGTTAACTCTCTCACTCCGCTCTCTAGCTTCTCAACCTTCACTAAAACTCAACTTCACTCCCATTTAACTTCTGTTTAAGTTTATGGGGGTTGTTTAATCTTAGCTAGGCTAGCCAAATGGCCCTGGCCAAGATAGCCAAATTCCCACGGCAAATCTGATCAAATTTTCCACGGCTAGGCTAGCCAAAAGGCCATGGCCGTTATGGCCAAAAAAAGTTGGGAGTCCCAAAAATCTCGGCTGCGCTAGGGAAACGGCCGTTATGGCCAAAAAAAGTTGGAAGTCCAAAAAATCTACACTATCTAGATTATCTATCTAAAAATCCACACTACAAGACACACTATCTAAACTACATTATCAAAAATTTATTTTTTAGGGAAAAGTCAACAAATAAATAAATTTATTATAAAGTACAAGCAGAGAAGCCCGCCTTCGGCGAGTGGTGTTAAAACAAAATTTAAAGCAAAGAACATTAGAATGAATCTTGATCTCAGAAATCCGTGACCGTTTACCCCCCGAAAAGGTCACTGGGGACAAATTTTGAGGTCGCTATCGCCTTCTACGCCAAAAATCAGTAACGATTGTACCCTCACTTGATATTTTGGTTCCGTGACCGTCAACTCCCAGAAAAGGTCACGGGGGACAAATTTTGAGGTCGCTATCGCCTTTTACGCCAAAAATCAGTAAGGATTGAACCCTCACTTGATATTTTGGTTCCGTGACCGTCAACCTTAAAAACCTAGGATAAAACTTGAGCTTCTCACGTTGCAAGGGTCGGCCAAAACAAAATTTTGTTATTTTTATGAAACTGGTTCATAGATGCAGCAAATCCATCTAATATGCTAGTTTTAAAGTAAAGTGGTTGATTGGTATTTAATTTGAAAATTAGGTGTTCTGACACAATGGTGAAAGTTGAGATGCGATGCAAAATTCACTATAACTTTTTGAACTTATATTTTTTTGGTAATTTTTTCTTCGAATTACACTTGGGAAATGCCAGTACAATAATAAAAATGTATTTTTGGTACATTTGAAGGGTTATATGGTGAATACTTCTTGTTTTCCATAATGATGACTTTTTCACCCATCATCTTCAAAAATTTGGCGCAGCGTCCCTTAATTCATGTAATTTACAACGGAGTGTAGTTGTCCGGCTTTTTCTTGTCCTTGCCTTTGATGACTAGTTAGTAAGCTTTATAATTTTTGAGAAACCGTAGATTTATTTTTTGGAGAAATAGCAGCCACAGACGCAAGTGAATGATTTTTGAATTATTTTTTAATCCGATTTTTGACTTTTATGGTCCATATCTTTTCAAGATGACCTCGGATCAATTTAAATTTATGATTTTCAGAATCCTTGTGGGTTTATATATAAGAATCAACATTTTACTCATATTTATCTTGCTTTTTAAAAAAATCCCAAGTTTTTTTCTAATCCGTGTTTCTTACTTTTTTATGAAACTTGATTACTCGGTTTGCGTCTTGCTCTCCTTCAACACGACTTTTTCAAACCTTACCTATAACGGATAACCAATTTTAATATACCATTGGAAAGCTAATGACATGTACTTTTAGAATATCTAATTGCCTTTGAAAAATTTTAAGTCCCCGCTTCAAATTATTACAATATGCCGTTTGTCTACTTATATAAAGTCGATCCTTTATCTGAACTTTAATTTAGCAAATAATAAAAAAGTTAATGTCGATACAAATGACAAATGATACAAAGTTGTACTGTAAATTCTATTTAAATAATCCCATTTTCATCCCAAAAATAATTATCCTACTGACCATATTTCACATCTGTTTGTCAGTTGGGAAAAGTTTGTCGGTTTCCCTAAAAACAGATAATCTAACGCTTCCGTTGCATATTTTCATGATTTCTCTTTATTAATAGTACACTCCGTGTCAATTTAATTGAAATTACAATTATTTTAGCACAGTACAAAAGTACAAAACAGATTTAATTTAATTGGGTTTTACACTTTAGCCAACTTTTGATTTTTTCTCTTCATTTCCTAATTTAAAGTTTGAAAAATAATTAAAAATCATAAAGGAATAAAAATTTCTAAAAAATATCCAAATTACTTCCAAGGTTGGCGATTTGCGAGGCTGGATCTCTGCTGTGAACCTGCCACACGATTTGAAGGGATGTTCCCAAGTTCGGCGACAAGCCGCCCTGACGCCCGATTGCTTACATTTAAATTCCGTTTTCGCCAAGCTTCATTCGGTACTAGGAAAGTGTCCGAGCCCCAGCCAGGATGAGATTGAGCTTGAATTGAAGTTCCAGCGCGTGCTGAATATGAAGTTGGCACAGGCGCCGAAACTTTTGAATTTGTTTGAGAAACTGTCGCGGAAAATGGGCGAGTTGAACGAACGGCGGAAGTTGAGTCTGAAATGTTTAATTATCAAACAAACATAATGTTTTTTGCCATTTAAATACCCCAACACAAACCTTTAGCTTTTCCGCTGAATAAACTCATTCGTCGTCGTTTTGGGCTGATATTGTAACTTTTTGTAGGTTTTGGCTTCACGCTGTAACATATCCCTTCCCTCAAGGGTTTAGTGGAGAAACGACGAGCCCGAGTTGATAAGGGATGTGACTCCTTTCGATGGGCTCCTGGGGATCGGCTTCTGTGAAAATAAATTGAAAATTGAAAATTTTAGGAACTGCTGCAAAATTTTGAAGTGCATTTTGAGTTTTGAAGTGAAGTGCACAAAGTTATGTTTGCATTAAATTAGATTTTTAACAAATTGTAACTTGAAATACGACATTTCCTGGAATTTTTACACAATCTGGCTTAAAAAAAATTAATTTTAGTAAAACACTCACTGGCTTGCCCTCCTCTCAATACTTTTAAGGGTTGCAGAAGAGATGGCGTGTTTTGTGGGGGATGACCCTCCGCGGCCGCTCAACACATTTCTTAGCGCTTTGCTCCGAATGTTTTCCCGATCGTTGGCTATTATCGCCATCTGCTCCTTTGTGGAAATCTTGAAAAATAGATCATGGAAAGAATGATGGGCCCCCGTCAACTGCAAATGAAGCAAGTAACATGCATTGTTAAAAAATTTAGCGACGCGGTGGACGTAGAATTTGAAAAAAATGTCGTGAAACCCGTGAAAAAGTGTCATATTTTTAAACTTTTAAGACAAGATTAATTTTTTTCCTATTGGGAAATTTAGTTTTGTGAACTAAAATGTTAAAAATTTCAAAAAAATTTGACAGTGTATTTTGAGTCCGATAAGGACACAAGTCCAAATACCTGTTGCAAAAGTCGATGGTGTAGCTCTCTGTCTTCTTCTCTAATTTGAATTTCTCCTCCTTCGTCCTCCTCTTGCAGATTTAGCAACAGTTCAATCGTGTCACGAATTGTTCGAATTATGTTCTGAATCTTTTCACTGTGGAGCAGTCGCCGGGTTAAATAACCTTTTGCAGCGGAACTCAGTCGCTCAAATTTCCTCTTGTTTGCAGGCTCATACGCCTAAATAAACAAAAATAACGGGTTAAATTTGACCTTTGATCTTATGATAGTTTGGAGGTTTTCAAATGAGAAACAAAATATTAAAATCTTTTAAAGCTTAGGCTTCTAGACAAAATTTAAGTTAAAAAATGCCTTTTTTCGCATTTGCTAAAATTAAAAATGAACTTTATTTTTTGTCCATTTAATGACCAACAATTGGGAAAAATATTATGGCAAACTAATTTTTTTACCTCTTTAGGAATTTTAGGGCTGCTGCTCAGCCGTTCGAGTGGATCTGGGAATATTAGTCCTTTTAAAAGGGGCGATCGAATATCAACTCCATGCTTCAGTTTTAAACTCGGATTGGTTTTTGACAAGTTTGCCAATTTATTTTGAAACTTGGAAATCCCGACTCCAGAAAATTTCTCGATTGCTGGACTTTTCTCTTGAAGATTTTCAAGTTTTCGGGGAGAAAATTGAACTGGAGTTAATGGAACTTTATTTGCAATGTAATAATTCCTTAAATTCGAGCTGTCCGTGAGAACAGAGTCAAAATTTCCTTGATATTCTTGACCTTGGCTTAATTCTTCTCGTATTTTGATCTTTACCCTTTCAAATTCTTCTTGCAGTTTTTCAGCCTGGAGTTTGTAGGCTTCTGCAAGTGAGTCCAATTGCTTCTGCTGCTCGGATTCGATTCGAGAGATGATGGAAAGTTGGGAACAATTTTTAGGAGATTTTATTTCACCCAAATATCGCTCCAAATGCGCCTTCTTTCCGAGGTCCAAATCTTGTAATTTTATCAACGTCCCCTGCAACTGGAATAAAAAAATATTAAAGACGGAATCAAAATTTTAATTGCAAATTCTCAAAATTACAAAAATACCTCGCCTGGTGAAAAAACAAGGTTTTCTTTTTCCGGAGTATTCCCCACCGCATTAAAATTAGATTCAGGAAGCGATTCAATTGCCGAAACCTCTAAATTATTTTCATTTTCTCGCGCAGTGGCTGCCAAAAGTTCCGCGCTCGGTGTCAAAAGCGTGTACGAAAGCTTTCGAACATGTCTTTGCTTTTTCCCACCCCCAAACTTGTTTTCCTTGTCACTTTCACCAGAATCAGAACTTTTTGAAGCCTCATTCTCATCCGAAAATTTTGAACTTAATTTCCATTTCTCAGCCGACGCAGGTTCTTCAGAAGAAAGTTCAAAATCAAAATCTGGATCTGTCTTTTTGCTTTTCGGAGTTGAAGAACGTCGCTGGACTTTTTTCATGGATCTCTGAGGCGACACACTTGCTTTCGCCACTGCCGCAAAATTTGTATTAATTTTGATTGAAAATGACCCTCCTTCAGGCACTGCATTTGGAAGGAGAGAACTGCAAAAACTTGGAGATTTAGACATATATTTGGAGAGACTTGTGCTATTCGTGCCGAATGTTTCCTCGTCTGAAAACCGCGACTGGGATTGCGACGATAGCGGTTCCTCAAAATAGCGGGCTGGCCGTTTGCGTCGTATAATTAGTGAGTTGGGAGATGGTCTGCGGAGCACGGTTTGTGGCTCCAAATCTTGGTCAAGTTCCTCAACTTCACCCTCAGAATTTTCCCCTGGGGTTGTTTTAATGATGAATGTCCCTGTGGAGGAAGCTGCAGAGGCGAAATACTCTGGGCTTTCATCCTCACTCTCCTCTGCTTTAATTTAAAGAAATATTAATTAAGGGTCTTGATGATGGCGACAAAAGTCGACCTGACGATCAAGTTTAGAAATTCGTTTTCGATGCCAATATGTCGAATTTTAGAAATCGGCTTTAGCGTTAATTTGGGAGAAATTCTAAAGTTTGGAGGGGAAGCAAATTTGAAGGCAACAGTGTAATTCTCACAAAATTTTGGGGAAAAACCTTTCAAATTAACTTTAATGATATCTCCTCACGCTGCTTTTAATGAATCCCTTCAAATTTGCTTCCCCTCCAAACTTTTGAATTCTGCCAAAACTAACTCTTCAGTTGATTTCCGAAATTCGACATATTGTCGTCGAAAATTAATTCCTAAACTTGGTCGTCAGGTAAATTTTTGTCGTTATCATAATGGCCCTTAATTTTTGAAATTTTAGTTTTTTAAAATAATACTTTTTGCTTCAATAAAATCGTCATCTGGCGCAAAGGACGAGGCGGACGTCGAAGGGGACACGGGTAAATTGATGGGGACATGCTCATCATTCTTCTTAGCTTTTGGGGTAGATGTTAAATATCGGGATTCAAATTTCAGGGCTGTTTTTAGAGGGATTTTCATTTGTGGGCGTGTCGCCCTTGCAGCCTCCCGCTCCAACGCCAACTGTCGATAGCCCCTCATTTCCTCCCTTTTGGCTTCGTTCATCTGCAATTATTAATGGGACAATTAAACCGTCAATTAAATACTAAAACAATTTTAAAAATTACTATCGGTGGCAAAATTGGAGCTCCATCAACTATTATGCAGGAGATATAACTCTGACCCCCGTCACCCATGACCGAGGTGGTCGTCGTGTCCATTTTTAATTTTTGTGGAAGCGAAAAGACAAAATTGGGATTGTAATTGCAATTGCAATTTGACAGTTGGCTGTTGACGCGGTTTTTTTGGGGTTAAAAAGTAGAGAATTTTTTTAATGCCGATACAAATATACATTTAAAATTCGACAGCCTCCGCAACAAATCTTAAGTTTGTCTTGTGATATCTGTATAAAAATATATATAACTGAACTAAACAAAATTTGAATTTTAAACCTTGGATTTAGAGTTTTGAAACGCATTTTTAACTTTTTAAAAACTGTTTTAATTTCTCGATTGACCACAATTTAATTTCAAATTTTAATGGTTTACATTCAAATATGAATTTGTGTAAGTAATTCATCAGAAAATCAGCTCCATTCAGTTAATTTACACCCACTTTTTTATTTCCAGGATAACGCCAAATCTACCAAATGGACATGAATACAAATAGTTCTTCTCTTTTTCCTGAGGACTTGAGTACATCGCCGTTATCCCTCAAAGACACGTCACAGGGTCATGTCCCAGCCTCAACATTGTCTACCCCCATAGCATGTCCCCATTTGTCCATTGATGACCATTTAGACAATAAAAGTTGCTTTCCAGGATCTATCTTAGAAAGAAGTTCTAGTTTTGATGCCATGCTAAAATATTTGGAAACTGGTCATGAAAATTTTAAGGAAAATTCCCACAAGTATTAATTTTAGTTTTATTGATATGCAAAAAATGTTTGGTGTTTTAAACAAATTTTTAGGTTTAAATCTCAAGATCCTGCTCAAAGTTTTGAAGAAACGTTTGATTACAGTTTGAGGACAAAATCAACTTCGGCCTAATATTCTTCTAAAAACAAGTCAACAATTTGGCTGACTGACACATCATTTCAAAGGAAACTGGAGGATTCCAACAGATCCGAGATTTGTGAATTTTGATGTGCTCAAAATCCCTTGTCCTTGTGAAAACAAGACGCCGTTTAACATTTGTGCAAAATTTCATCGCGTATTTTGTTGCAACAGATGTTATACAATTGAGTAATCATTTTTATTTACTCTGCCTTCATTTAAAAAAATTATTGTAATTCCGTTCAATTCAGTTTCAAATTACAGAAAAGGTGATAAGCCCAAAACTGCATCAGAATCCGAGGATTTCACGGTCAACAATTGTAAAGATAATTCTCTACCTTCCATTTCTACTCTTAGCAACAAACAAGGTAGCTAAAGAATTTTATCAAAAGCCTTATAAAACTATTCAATAAAAAATTATTTCAGTAGGAAATGCAAAGAAGGCAGAGAGAAATATTCCAACTTCGAGTAATGGATTTCTTCCCAACTAAAACGATTTGGGAGTAGGTGGAAATTTTCAACACCAACACCAAAACTTTAACCCAATTCATCCAAGCATGCAAATCCAATTGCGACCACAAATGATGAACCCTTACAATAATAATCCCCATTTTCCATTTCCTCCTGATCCTCATTTTATCAACGCCCATCATCAAATGCCAAATCAATCGTTTCCATGGAATTTAGGATATGAATTATTGCCTGGTCAACGTTTTTATCCACCACCTCAAATTAATCAGAGACCGCCCCCTGCCCAAATTCCTACAGGGATGAATTTCAATCAGTTTCGAGGCCCAATTGTCAATTATTCTTCCTTCCATTCCCCAAATTGCAAGGATAGTCACAATAGCTCGAGAAAATTATAGCAAAATAAGCAATTTACAAATGCTTTGGAATCAAAACTACAAATTACAACATTTTCTGAAACTTCAACGTCTTCCTTAAAATCCAATAAATCGCAACAACTTCGTCCTTTAAATCTTTATAGTTCTCTACACAGGCAGCCAAAGGAAGGCCCATAAATTCCCCAAAAAGATTCCATAGCGTCACAAATAGAACGAAGTTTTAAGCCAACTAATACTCATAGGGCAATTGTCATGATAGCAGAAATAACTCCAAGTTTAACAGCAGAAGCTCACTTTATAGATTTTGGAGATACAAGAGAAGTGCAACTTGATCAGCTCAAACGCATTCCTTTGGACTATTTGAAGATCACAAAATTTTCCTATCGCTGCAGCCTCCCCATTTTCCCTTCAAAAGGGGTTTGGGATTCCCAAGATCAAGATTTTAAATTCCTTGATAATTTGATGGAAAGCAAGCTGCCGATTGCGATCGTTGTCTTTGCCATGGTAACTTTAGGTTCAACTTCTAATTGTTTGTCAAAATCTATCTTAAACACTAATTTACTTTAATTCTAATGCAGGAAGATGAGCTGCATTGCCAAAGTGTTAAAGTGTTTTTACAAGAAAATCTCACAGGCTTAACTAAATCCCTGATAAAAAATAATACCGAATCTTGCTCTTTGGAGTACACCCTGGACTTGGACATTGGCAAACAATTAAAACAAAGCAGTGGCAGTATAAATCCGAACGAACCACCAGGAGAATTTGAAAATTAATTGAAACCAATTTATGACAATTTTGTCATGAATAAATGAGTTAAAATTTTAATCGAATCAATAACTAGCAGTAATTTTTTTAATTTGAAATTTCGCCATAGCGACATTTTGACTATTTTGCTATAATTTAATTGATTAATGTAAATCTATAATCAATAATTATTTACAATTTATATTATTTCAAACCAGAAAATTTTAATATATTTGATGAACTTTTTCTATAAAAAAAAAACGTAGTAATTTTTCATACAATTCAATTTTAGACAACAGTACAAAAATTTATTTCATCAAAAATATTTAACTTTCCCATAACCAAAATACATTTCACTTCTCTATAAAAACGGTATTTTAAAATACACTAATTAACAATTAAAATTATACTTTAATCATCCAAAACACCGAAATCAATATCTGAAGAGGTGACAGTAGTATTGGCTTCTGCAAAGTTTACCAAATCACCTGAACAAGGCTCTAAACCAATTTCATACACCTAAAACAAACAAAAAGTTATACAATTAGATTAAAAACCAAATAAACATCAAAATTTTCAGCAAATTACAATTTACCTCTGTTTTGGATTTATCCCTACATCCTACAACAATTGTGGCGGATTTTGCCCCCCTGCCAAGAAATTTGGGGGCTGGCAGCGGCAGGAAAACAGAGGAAGGGATGACAGCTTGCAGCCTTCCAACAGATTCCTTTGTCACCTCAATCCTTGAGGATGTAAAACTCTCCCCATCCAATCGAATCATTTCCACGGAGGAGTAGTGGAAAATGTAGAGTATTGGGTGCCGATAATCTAAACATTAATATTTGGGATTAGTTTACTTTTTCCAAAATTTTGGCTCGATATTAAAAAGGAAACTGGTAAATTATTTATTTAAAAAAATGTAACTTTAAAATGAAAATAATAATTTGGTTTTAAGTAATTTCTCATTAAAAACTTGGTCATTTCAAATAAAAAAAATCAATTTACTTATTGATGTGGGAAATTTCTGCCAGTTGATGTCTTCTGGCCTCGAGCGTTGTCCGTTCTCATCCACAAAAATCCCGAGAGTGGGGAAACATATCAAGTACTCCTTGCTGTAGCTCTTCTTCTCCGGAGTCCAGTTGCTCATCCCAATATCGATTATTGCCATGGGGATGTTTAGCTCGTCCCCTCCAAATATTACAAAGTATAGGGAAGAATCCGTCTCGTCCAAGAATTCTAAAGATTAACACAAGAATAGTTAAAACTTCGTTCGAGAAAAAGTTACATTAACAAGCCTTTATCATCAAAAACGTCAAAAAATTACAAAAAAAACTCAAATTATTGTTAAGTTACTCACCTTCGACCTGGTAGTTTTTGGTGTCTACTTCCCACACTTTCCCAGCCCCATAAATTACGGACGCCGCTCCCATTGCCATGCAAGTCACCGGCTCCGGTGTTGGGATCTTTTGTCTTACTACAAAATTCCGAGAACGTGAATCCCACCCAAAAATATAAAGCGCTTTCCCACAGCTTGCTGCCAATGTGCAATCCTCCCGGATTTCAAACATGGCAATATTTGTCAACTCACAGACGCAAACAGCGTCAACTAGTTTTGGGGCTGAGCAAGCTGCAGCTTCGGCGGCGCTGCGGACAAGGCCGTTGGGGGCAAGCAGCAGCCTCCTTTCCGCCCCTTCCAGAAGCAGCAGGGAATTTAGCGAGGGTACAAATTCCATTTGAGCAACGGCACCAACACCCGAGATTTTAACCGTTCCTTGAGTCGACATCCGGCGTGAAAATAGGCCTTGATCACAGCCTAAAAGATAAAGATCGTCAGCGACGTGGACAACGGAATTAATGTCAAGGACCGGGCACGATTTTGAAAGGGATAGGAGAGGAACCGACGAAATTTTTGGCTTTGAGTTTGAACTTTCAACTACTTTTTGAGATTCAGGCTGCTTTTTAAGCTCGTCCAGTTCAGCCTTGAGAAATTCTGCTTCCTCGCATTTTCCATATCTGAGGCCCGTTGGCTTTGGGCCGGCTGCTACTCCACTAATAGGGATAGGAGTTGAAGTTGGTGTGTCAAACTGGAAGATAAAGTTTTTTTTAATAGTAGCTATTTACACATTTTTACCTTAATTAAAGTTTTTTAAATCAAGTCATTATCTACAATTAATCCAAAATTCTCCTCACAAACTCACATTCATATTCCGTGGCAATGTGACCCCTTTTTTAACCGGAGTGTACTCTTCCTTATCCTTATCCCGCGAAAAAAATGCTCCAAAACCCTTCTTCTTCTTGCTCAATTCCACATTTTGCTGTTGCAAAAAATCAATCAGCTTCGCCTGCTGTTCAACTGTGCACTGCAGTTGCAAATTTGAAGCTTCCTTTGTTTGAAGGCTTGCGTTCCATCTTTTGCTTAGCTCTTTTACCCTCCCTTCCCCCGCTTCCTTAATCTCTTCAATCTTCGACTCCAGCTCTGAAATCTCATGCTTGAGATCAAAAACTATTTCCATCGTTTTGTGGATTTCCCGCGTTAGGGTTAAATTGTCCGCCCGCGCCTCGTCAAGGCGGGAAAGCGCGTAAGTCTTTTCCTCTGTTACGGCTTCTAGTTCGCTCGCCAGCTTGTTACCGATATCTTTCAGTTCGGCGTTTTTGGAAGTGAGTTCAGTTATTTTGGCTGTGAGCGCGGAGTTTGAGTCTGCGGCGGAAGTTGCGGAAGCTTTTGCTGAAAATTCCAGTTCAGAAACACGACGTTCAAAAAAGGATTTGAGACTTAGAGCTTCATTCAGCTCGATTTTGGAGAATTGAAAAGATTCTTTTAGGGATGAGTTTTCTTCCGAGAGTTTAGTCCTGAAATGAAGCAAAAGTCAGTAAAAATTAAAAACATTTCAAATAATTAATCAGTATAAAAATACGTTAAACTCGTATCAAAAATTTTATAATTTCCAATTTCTTTCCCATTGTTCATCAAAAATCCCCAAAAAAACTTTTTTTTAAATCCAACCTAATTCAATTTTGGTTTCTTTTTAAATTCCCCAAAAATTTAAACATTTCAAAATTAAAATTATCACTAAATCCTCATAAAGTGAAAGTCAACAAAACCAAAATCTTACTTGATGCCTTCCACTTCTTGGAGCTCTTTCAGTTTTTTCCCGTAACTGGCTTCAAATTCTTTGAGCTGATTATTTAAAATCGTAGAGGTCTGTTTTAGCAATCCCACGTTTGCTTGCAGCGAAGAAATTTTTCTCGTCGCCGCCTCCAATTCTTCCTCCTTCTTTTTTAACGCTGCCTCCTTGACGCCGGAACTCGACTTCAGTTCGTCGAATGAAGCTAATGATTCTTTTAGCTTGATTATTTCTGCGGATTTAAAGGAAATTATATAAAAAATGTAATTTAAATTAACATTAAACCGTTTTTGAAATATTTTTTAGAAATGAAATATTTTTTTTTAAATGACAAATTAAGTTTTTGGAAACAATTTTTGGCTGAAAAACATTAAAATCCCTAATTTCAATATCAACAAAATATTTAAAAAATGCTCAAAAACCTCCACAATTTCTCCTCACCCTCTTTAAATTCGACAACATTTCGCTCCAATCGCGCTTTCTCTTCAAGCGCCGCTTCCTTCCCGCGCTTTGCCGCTTCCAAATGAAATTCAGCTTCTTCTTTCGCTTTACCGGCTTCTTTCCCGACCTTTTCTTGCTCTGCTAATTTCGCTTCAAACTCCGAATTTTTGGCACGAAGTTCATCCAATTCTGTCGTCAATCGGACCACTGCTTCCCCTTTTGTTGCAAGTCGAGCCTCTAGCCCTGTTTTTTCTCGGGATAGGATCCTAACATCAACTTTCGAGAGACCAAAAGATTTTTCCGCGGCTGAGAGAGCGGTCGACAGTTCAGCGACGCGAGATCGTTCAGAAGCTAGCGCTTCTTTGGTCTCATCTAATTTTGTTTGGGCCGCAGCTAATTGTTCTTGGAGTAAAAGGAGAGCAGAAGAGTCTAATTTGTTGACCAACGCTTCCTCCGTCTTCTTGTAAAGTTTTTGTTTCTGTGCATGAAAGCATGTATTAACTTAATGAAAATAACTATAAAATAATCTTTGAAAATCTGCCCTTTTTTTAGCTTTACCTCTCCCTCCACTTCTCTTAACTTGGATTCCGTTTCCTTCAAACTTTGGGCCAGGTTTTTGAATTTTCCTTCCAATTCGAGTTTGTTGCTTTCAACCGTTGCCAATTTCTCTGTAAGCTCATCATTAACTTTCCCACTTGCTTCAAGCGCCTCTCGTAACGATTGAACTTCTGCCCCAAGCCCTGAATTTTCACCTGCTGCCGATTTGAGAGCTTCAATTTGCTCAAAAGCAGCCTCCAGTTGATCCTCTAGTTCTTTTACCCCTTCATTATATGCCATTTCCGCATTGTGCATATCTATAAAAATAATAATTGTTTTTTAATATATTTTTCACCACTCAATTACGCCCTATTTAGCCACTTACCGAGAAGGGTCCTTTCCCTCGCTTCCCTAGACTCTTCCAACCGTCCCCTAACCTCCTCCAGTTCTTTGCTCTTTTCCCCAATCGCCTTTACAACGCTCCTCAGCTCATCCTCAAACTCTTTTTCTCTTGAAGACAGTTGCTCCGCATATTTCGCCTCCAGCCCTTTAATTTTTTCCTCCGCCTCCGCCCCCGCGCCCTCCAACTGACTTTGTAAAATTGATAGCGACCCACGAAATGAGGTGGATAAGGCTCCAGTAACTGCGCCCTCCTGCGCTTTGGCTCGAGCCAGTTTGGCATTAAGGGAGGAAATTTCCGCCCTCAATTTCTTTATTAGAGCCTCCATATTTCGAATGAGGTCTTCTTTTATCCCCACAACTTCTTCCTTGCTCCTCAGCTCTTCACGGAGTTTTGAGATTTTGTTCTCGTAAGACGATTTTATATCCGCTATTAGTTTTTGAGACTCGATCTATATTTTAATTTGTTAATTGTCTTAAAATTAATAATTATCCGGATATTTTCCTTACCTGAATCATCCGCCGCACATCCAGTTCTTCTTGGAGCAACGCGTTCATTTGATCTTTTTCTAGGGCTAGGGCCTTCAACTCTCCAACCAGTCGGCCCTTTTCCCCTTCCAATTTTTGGATGGTGTCGCTTTTGGCGAGAACCGCTTTTTGGATATCTTGCAGGTGTTCATCTCTGAAATTTATAGGCTTAAATTTATTTTCATTTAAAAGAACGAGAACTTTTTCGAAAATTACTTTTTAAAAAGATGTTGTGCAGTTGTATTAAACTGGTCCTTTAAACTGCGCTCGGAAGTATGTGCCCTGGACAATTTGACGCCGATGGCGGCGTCGGCGGCGACGACCAAATTTGAATTCGACCCGCTAAGGCCGCTTATCTCCAATTGGACTTCGCCAAGCACTCGGCGTCCCTTAGTCTTTGAAGGGCTCCCCCTCCCTTCCATTTTTTGGGAAGAAATTGTTATGAAAATATCTTTAAAAATTTAACTTGCAATATTAACCTAACGAGAGCTTTTGTGGAATTGGCAGTTGGGGATTTCATTTCGCGGGAAAATTTTGAAATTATTACCGTAAAAAGTGAGATTTCTTTGTTGCCTTTGTTATTTGGTAAAAGATTTTGAAGACTGAAAATGGAAAGTTGTTCCAATTGATAAAAAAATGTATTAACTATCAAAGATATTTTATCGTGTTCTCAAGCCAAATTTTAATAAAGATTTGGTTTTATTACATTTTTTAAATATTGGTCTCTCTCCTTTTTTCAATAATTCAACTTTATTTTTTTGCTTTTACCTTTATTATAATGTTTGACCAAAGCATAAGAAGTAAATAAAACTTTTCACGTTTTTTTTAACTTTTATAAAAAAAGAAACAAATCGGAGACATTTTCATATGACGAAAAATGCTCTTTTGCAAATTATATCAAAATATAAATTCCAACCACATGACATTATGGTCAACAGCCAAAAAAACAAAGCACTGTCGAGCTAACTTATCCCCTGCAATATTAAGAATAAAATGTTGATTTTATTAAATCTAAAGTTGGTAATAATTGTCAACTCTTTATGTACATTTGAATGCATTAAAATTGTCGCAATCTCCAAAATTTTACTTTGAGATGTGTCTTGTCCTTTTTTATTTGTAGCAAAGACAAGCTAAACTTTTGATGACCACGACAAATGCATGCGAAACTCATGCAGACAGTGAAGCCGATTTTTGTTTAAAAAATGCGTTTTAAAGACAAGAAGAAATCTGCTATACAAATTATTATTACATACCATTTTTAAATAAATTGACTTTTTTTTGCATTTCTAAGAGCGTGGAAAGTCGGAAAAAAATCATTTTGGCACAACTAAAATCCGTCCATAGTCAAAAAGTCAAGATTTAAGAAAGAAGCCTAAAGTATTGCTCACACTTCATATTTGAAAGGTCCACATTTGAAATGTGACATTTCTAAAAAGCTTCGGCTTCCAAATCTGTGCATTTCCCATAACATATTTCCAAAGAAATTTCATCCTCCGGGGCAACGGTGCCGTTGGCCTGCAGCAGAGTTCGCACTGTGCAACAATATTCATCAGAACTAGAATTAAAAATTGCAATTACTATAGTAATTAGAAAATTGCAATTAGTTAAACATAGCTACAGCAACAATTAAATTCCAACAATTAATTAGGTCGTTAAGGGTAAGTGTTTAAGTAATTAATTTTTGCACCTTAAAATTTAAATTTCGACAATTTTAGTTCTATTTTGACAAACTATTGTCTTCGGTCCATAATTTGGTGAAAATGTCGCCAGAATTTACTATATTCAGCTAAATATTTTATCATAATGAAAATATTAATCAAATAATGTCAATGACAAGTTGGTAACATTTGGAAACTAATTTTTCGAGATTATTTTTAGTTTCCTGGGCATCAAAGAAGAACTTTCTCGCATTTTCTCAACAAAAGAAACTTGATTTTGGGCGAAAAGTTGGTGAATGCCCATCGTCGTCATAAATTGGACGTCGTCGTCGCCAAAATGAATCGAGAACTGTCAATTGCAAAAGTGAGTTAAGAGTAACGAAATTTTTAATTTGTAGAAAAGCGACAAAAATAGACCAAAATAAAATTAAAATTGTTCATTTCAGATGGAGGGCTTTCATGAGTGGTTGGTTATTTTGCCTCCACTCGTCCATGTCGCGGTGGCGTTGGCGAAAAATGATAAAAATAGTATCCTTTGATTTAGAAAATCATGGAGTGATGAGGAAAAATTATAAAAGTTTATCAGAAACTGGCCGTGAAATGTCACCCGGATAAAAATTATGAGGAATGTGCCGAAGAAGGGGAATTGACGAAGGTAATTTTAAGTGATTTATTAAAGGAAAATAACTAGCTTAAATTTTTTTTCTGGTTTAGGTATTAAATTGACGTTTTACCTCAGATATAATTCAACTTGAGCAATTTCTTAAAGATTTTAAGAAGATTTCAGGCAACCACAAAGATTTGTTGACACTTTTGAACAATTTTGGAAATTGTTGAATAGCTTAAAATCAATTTTAGTAAATTCACAACGATTTTGAAGGGTTTTTAAACAAATATTCTTAATTTTTAATGTTTTCAAACTATTTTCTAGAGACAATTAATTAAATAATTAAGTTTTATATTAAAAAGATTAATTTTTAAAGTTTTCGAACAATTTAAGAACACTTGAATGTTTAAGATTTTGCAACGTTTTAACGCCAAAACATAATTAATTAACCAGTTAATTATACTACTAATTATTTAACATTGTTAACATTAATTATTGTTTTATTATGTTAATTGTTAACATTAATTATTAACATTGCAGCCTACAAAGTGGTGAATGATGTCGAAAAAGTAAGAAATATGATCAATTTGGCCACGACACAGTCAATTCCAGCGGCGGCGGCGACTAATTCAACTGTAATTTCAACATGTTCAAAAACATTGAAACTCTCTTGGATTTGGAATGATCAATTCCAATTTTTTAATCGATGCAGATCAATGCGGAAAGTAAGAGTGACACCCAAATAATGAAATCCCATAATTTACCAACTCTAACTGATTTTTAATCAATTTAAATAGGATTGTATATAGTGCACAAACTATTGGACAAGGAGAGCGTTGCCATAACGACACAGATCAAATGCACCTCATGATAATCTCGTCAATCTGAAAAATTGGGTCATGGGATTTGACAATCACAAGCTAAAGGTGGCAATTATATCTGTAGTTAGTTGTTACTGGTTTTTAATTGAGATTTGTGTTTTGGCAGGTGGACGGAATAAAGCTCGTTGTTAATTGCAGAGGCGTTTGTTCAAAATTGCAAAAATTGGCTTCCCCTAACCGAAGATTTAATGATAACCGCCTTTTTTGACACAATTTGACATTTCTTTGGATGAAAATAGCCAATTATCATCTAACTATTCCTATTCTATTTTACGCCGTAATTTTATAAATTGAAAACAGATTTTTATACAACTTTCAGTTGAAAACATTTCATTACTAATCCAATTTTTAAATTGTTTATACAATAAAAACCAACTGTCAAATGGATAACAAAATTTTTTGAAATTGAAAAATTAGAAATTAACCCACAATTCGTTATATAAATTCGGTTTTTGTGTTTTAGAAATAATTTTTTCGCCAAAATCTTAATTATTTATCTGATAAAAAATTGCAAATTGATTGTCCCACAAAATTATCAATTTTTGACCGTATATTAAACAACTATTTTATTTTGGTTTTGAACATTGTGATATTTATACTTCAACTAATTATCTGCTTCATGCATTTACCAAATGATAAATATAATTTTGCATATGGAATAATCATGCAGTGATGCCTTTAACTTCACTTTGTTTACTCAGCAGCCACTCAGCAGCCACTTTTGAATCTCTGGGCACGAGAACTCGAGTTGCCAAGCATTTGTCCACTTGTTAATTTGTTTACAACTTTCCAATTAATTGCCTCCGTCAATATGTCACGCTCACAAATTGACAATTTAATCCTACCCTTCTACGTCCCACAATATCGTCGTTTCGAAGCCTTAATTGCGGGGGACGGGAACGAAGACAAGTATTCTGCGCTTAATTTAGCCAAGGGCGCTGTAAGTTGGGCGCTAAGGGCTGAGGGTGCCGTTGACTTCAAGCCCACCCAAGGCCGGACCCTCCGTTCAGGAAAGGTCAATAGCGACCCCCACCCCCAACTTTTGGACATGCTTAAAGCCCAATTCCCAAATGTCAAGAAGTTGGAACATGTTTTGAGCTTAGTTTTAGGTAATTTGTATATTTTGGTTTTTTCATTACTAAAAAATATTTGGTTTTTAGATGAGCTACCACATTATAACAAAATAAGCGATGGAGTGGCCCAAGTCGGTCCTTGGGACGGCACCTGGTTTTCTGACAATCTAATCCCTCCTCAACTCCAGACGGCACTCCAGCGCTCAGCCACAAATTTGGAGGAAAGTATCCCAAATTGCCAAAAAGATTGGCATTACGGTAAATTTAAATTGACATTTGCCTTACAAATTGTCCATTTTCAATTGTTCTATATAATATTCCTTTAGGCGGGGATAAATTGGTGCTAAATTTGGTCCATCCATCATTGTACTGTTTGAATGCCGAAACGACGAGGGTCCTTAAAAAAGCTTACAGACCATCCATAACCAGCGTAATCTTAATCTTTAACAAATTTCCTCAAACCTTACAATTTAGCTTTCCTAAAACGCTCAAAATACTGTCATAACTTCAAAATAACTTGATTTGCTCCACTATTTTACAGACAAAAGACGACTACTTCAAACTCCTCCAACACCAAATCACCGGAGACAACTCCCTCAATTCTCCAGATGTTAAAAAACTGCTCAGTTCATTCGACTACTACAAAAACTATGATCCCTACCGGAAAAGAGCTAATTTGGTCAACTACGAGACCAGTAGTCGAATACATTTTTCACCCGACTATTTCCTGGATACGGACCACCAATGGCTCCCTTCCGATGTCTACGTGGACGACGGCGGAGCTGCCCATTTCGTTTCATATATCAACAACCTCTTCGATCCCCAAGTTGCGGAAAATGTGGAGAAAGTGCTGAGCAAAATCATCCCACTTTTTGAACGCACACTAACCGATTTAAGGGCAGAGTCTAGAAAAGTAAGTAAAATGAAACAAGTTGGAAAAATGGCTTCAAAAATTGATCTAAATTATCAGATTCAGAGCACGGCAAAAAACGGGAAAAGGAAAAATGAAGGACAACAGCCCGCCGCTTCCCTAGTAAAATTAAGGGGAAGGAAAATTCAGATGATTGTCACAATGTCCAACACAATTTTGACTCCTGAAAATCCTAAATATCCTGGTAAGCTGTAACTCTAAAATTTAATGAGTAAATATTACTCAAGGTTTGGGAAAATATGGGAGGACACTGCTATTTTTATGAAAAATACTCATTTTTGGTTAAAAATTACTCATTTTTGGATAAAAATTCGTCAAAATTGAGTAAAATTTACTCATCCCTTCTCTCTTCTCAATTTTCCTTAGCTTTAACTTAACATTAGAGTCTAACTTTAAGTAATTATTCGATATCTTAACAATTTCACTCAATTTCAGGCGGAAGACTGCACGTGGATGGAATGGACAATGAGCAGATTGCTGCCATCGGAATCTTTTACTACTCTTGCGAAAATATCACCGAATCCCGTTTAGCCCTTAGCGACAAAAAGGTTGCGGATCGCTCATTTAAAACCGTGTCTCTGGGTTCCATTGAAACAAAAGAAGGACGCTGTTTTGTCTTTCCAAACAATTATTTGCATCAAGTGGAGCCTTTTGAGGTAAAATTTAAATGCAGGTTTTAAAATGTACCAAAAGCCTAAATTACCTGTTTTTCTAAAACTTTTCAAGTTGACAAAATTTGACGCAATTTCGACATATTTCATATTTCCTCCTGTCTCTTAAAATTTCTCCGATATTGGAAATTTTTAAATCTTTTTAAAATTTTTATAAAATCACACCTAATTTTAAAAATAGCCTCTTTTTCCTCACTGAAATTGAAAAAATACGGAAAAAATCACAACTTTCCCCTCACTTTATTGCAGTTGGCTGACCCCACTCGCCCAGGTCATCGCAAGCGACTCACCTTCTTTTTAGTGGATCCTTCCGTTTCCATCATCTCAACTGCTCGAGTCCCACCCCAACAAAAATCTTGGTGGGTTGACCAACTAAAGGAAATATTTGCTGGGGTCCTTCCCCCCGAAATCGTGGACCACATCGAGACATTTTGCATTTCCCCCAACTACATGGAATTGGAAGCAGCAAGAGAACATCGGGACAATATGGCTAAACGACGGACGCTTCATCAACCCTCAAATTTTTATTTGCCAATGTGTGGTGACTAACTCTAATTTTTTTTTTGCTACAGAATATTTGCACTTTTTCGTATTAAATTTGAATACGAGACTTTGAAATTGATTTCTGCAATTCTCTACTTTGAAAATTGAAATGTTGACGGATAACTTTGTATAATTGCTATTTATGTTATCGAGAGTAAACACGAAATATATTTATGCTGGAGTGATCTAAATTTGTTGCCTTTATTTGAAAGTGCCCAAAATCAGTTCCAAACATTCAAAAATAATTTAAAAGCTTTTCTAATTTCCAAAGGCTTTGAAATCAATCCAAAATCTTCTAAATCCCATTCAATTAATATTTTCACCATAATTATAACTTCCAAAACAATCTCCAAACTTGACCTTTGCTCTTTGTTATTGATTTCAACTGCCAGTGTTCCAATTATTGAGCAACATTTTCAATTCTTCTTTCCAAAACTGGGAAATAGTTTGCAACAATATTAAATCACCTTTAAACCAATTCATCCCCCGTCAACTCAATTGTGACTTTATTTACAAGCTTGGGCTCTGTAGTTTAAGTCCTTGAAGGTCAAAGGTCATTAAATTTCATATCAAGCTGCTTGGCCACAAATCAATTTATTTTCACCCCTTGATTACATCCATTTGCAATTTTAGCTGGAAAATATCTTTAAAAAATCTCCAATTTAAAACTGGAGTTTGTGAGGGAAGTGTGATATTTCCAGTAGCTATTTGCATCCATTTTGGATTCCCCATCTCCCAAAATCCGTTCCAAGGGGAAAAACTTACCAATTTACATTTCAATCATTTAATAGACTACCTCAACCCATGCAACTAATTCGTTCAGACATAAAACCTGAAAGGAGCTCAGCATTTTGCCGAACAAAAGCATGAAAAGCAGCCGTCCTCATTATTTTCCACCCTTCGACCAGCCAAAGCAAAGCAAAGGAGGTGAAAACTTTATTTGTCATCCAACAACTGCGACCCTCAAAATATTATTAGATAGCATAGCTCGCCAATTCTGAAATCCTGAAACTTTTTCCCCACCCGTCTGTCAATTTATGAAAAAATTAGATTTTACTCCATTTTAATTTCCATAGAGTTAAAGATTGGCAATAAATTTGGGTTTCGGCCTCTAAAAATATTTGTATTCAAGATGAGTTCATATTAAATTAACATTTTTAACCAATTTTTGGTTTATTATTGAATACAAAATTTGAATTAATTGCATGCAAAATTTAAGTGCATGCAAAATTTTTGGTTTCAACACATATAAAACAACGGCCAAAAATTGGATTTTCTCATATTTTTAAATGGCGAGCTATCATCAACCCTCACAAACTTATCTCAATTCAACTTATTCAGGATTACTAAAATTCTACACGACGTTGACGGCTGTCGGCTGTAAAAATAAATTTGTATATTTGTACCCAACCCAAGCCCCAAATTACACTCCCTTCTAGCCCTTGAAAAGGGCTTTATTCGTTAAAGAGGCTTCTTTCGTCCAAAAGGATTATAAGCGCCCCTTTTTGATGAATGGATAAGAAAATGGCAAAATAGAAGGGCAACTGATTGACAGCTCCATGAAACTCAAAAACGGCTACTTCCCAACAAAGAACTGATTTTCCTCCCTTTTCATTCCACTTTGGGAAGGGACGGGAAGCAGCAGCAACTTTTGGACTCTACATCACTTTAAATTTCTAAATTAAACGGTTATCGTCAACATTTTGGACAGATAAGGTAAATTTTTTGCACTTTTAATTGTAAGTTTAAATACCACAATTGCTTTTGCCCGAATGGTTTTTTTTTGTTGTCTGTACCGCGGTAACTTTTTAAGCAGTGAAAATTTAATTTTTGAGATACTTACTCAATTTAAAATGACTTAAAAATGTCAAAAAATAAGCGGTGTGACATGACAAAAGCATTTTACATTGTTTGCTATTTTACATGCAATTTAACTTTTAAAATCGCCGTAAATTTAAAGTTTCTTCAAAATTTCACAAGTTTCATCACAATTTGCTCCTTTTTCAGATGACAAAAGCAAAATTAGGAATGACGACGTGTTCCGTGGTAATTGAAAGACTGCCACTCACAGCCGACGAGGTAATCAAATTGTTTGAAACATTTAATGTGCTGCAATGCTTAAAAAATCAATGTTTAGGTCGAATCTTTCAAAGGAAAGCGAATTAAGTTGACGGAGAACGACGAAATTATTTTGGAGACACCGGTCAAATTTTTCCAAATTGATCCACCACCGGCGACATTTTTCGACAAACTGAGACCCCGACTGGCTAAAATGAAGCTGAATTATGAAAATGGACTGATCCTTGCTGCATTAGGAAATCCTATTGTAAGATTTGTTGCTAATAAATGTACTATAATGTGATTTCCGTCTTTCGGTCTTTCATTTGACACGTGGGGAACTTTAATCTTCTTGAAATATTAGTAAAAATAGCCAAAAATTCGATAGAAAGTGGGTAAATGATGCTACAAGCTGAAAATCGAGAAAATGGCCTAAAAACGGTAAACGATATCAAATTTGTGATCGAAACGTTCAAAAAAAACCAAAAATCTAAATGGGACGTCTTTTTTAAATGAAATTCGCCAGAGAAAGCGGCCTGCGACTTTAGAATTATTCCAAAATTTGGAAAAATCCATATTACAATTACTTATGATTTTTTTTGGTTTTCTCCAGATTTTGTGTAACATCTTCTCCCACCTTGACCACAAAACATTCCAAGCCTGCCGAATAGTTTGCGCCACTTGGGCAGATGCTGTAGAATCCGATCTCAAAACCCGGAGTAGGGTCAAATTTGACCTCTACCCTCAAGATCTAACCAAAGCCTCGGCTCAACTTTCATTCCTCCAAAAATTTGGGATCCCACACATTTCCTTCCAAAAAGCTTCCCCCTCCCTCTCAATCCCCCCTCCCCACCAGCAATTTCTCCATGATCTCTTTCAAAAATTTGGCCCCCATTTCCAAACCTTGGTATTTAGTCCCAGCCTCCAAACCCAAGAAGAAATATCCCTCCTCAAATCTATCCTTAAAAACTGCCAAAATCTCAAGGAATTCTCATTCCCCGAGACACTTTGGACCATTCCCAGCCCAGATCGAGGCTTTGAGCCACTTCCATCCGTAAAGAAAATACAATTCCACAAAAGCCAAATTAATTATCCCGAAATCCTCTCCATTTTCCCATCCTGCAAGGAACTCGAATTTTCCTCCGCAAACCCTGCTCTAACCTTCCTAAATTCAAACTCCACCCCGACCCTTAATACACTAAAAGCCCTCAAAATTTCAAACCCACCCGAATTTGGAGAACAATTTACCCACAATTACCTCTACCACTATTTGTACAATTTGGCTCAGCCCCAATTCCCACAACTTTCCTTCCTCGAGCTCCACGACCTCGAATTCCTCTATCTTAACGAATGGATATTCTCCGCAATCTGCCACAAATTTAGCAAAAGCCTCAAAAGCTTAAAGCTCAGCCTCAAGCTCAATGCCAAGCCTGAAGACAGTCAACTCGAATTCCCTAAAATGCCATACCTTCAACATTTGAGCTTAAAAATGGAGAGTGGCACAAGCAAGCTCCTTTTTGCTAAAATTTGTCCGGGATTTAACCACAATTATTTTCCAGCCTTGCAAAGTTTAGCCCTGGATTTAAATACGGAGGCTTTTGGGGTTGAGGCTTTTATCGCTAATAATTTTACCAAAGGGATTCGACACAAGAATGAAATAGTGACAAAAATTAAATTTGTTTTCCCAACTTTGGAGATAAAATTGGGGCTGTTGGAAGTCGCTGAGAGGAGAATGAAAAGCAGTTTCCCAAATGCTGAACAAGATTTTGCCAGTGCTAAATAAAAAATGTTAAGGATTTCCAAAAATTGGAGCCATTTCCAAAATTTTATGCACCTGCATTTCCATATTTTAAATGCATTTTGGGAAAACGGCAAAAGTTTGTCAAATAACTGGGAAAATTTTCCCAAATTTCAGAAATTAGGTCGTCAAAATTTTGGAATTTGTTACATTTTTAACTCCTCAGCCATAAAATAATTTAATTGTTATTTTTTAATCTTCAGAAAGTTATCCGTCCCTTGTTTAATTTACCCCGTTTTACGTAATAAGTTTGTAATTTTTTAATGAATACTTCACATTTTTAGATTTTTTCAAACATTTCATTTTGAAAAAAATATGTTTGTGATTTCTAAAAGTACACAATAAACATCAAAATTTACTTTTCAACTTTATTATGACTGTGTTTAAAATTGTGGAATTTAATAGCATGCAATACACATTATTACATACTTCATTATTCATGTCAAAATATTTGGAAATTTTGGGTATTCATCTTGTCATTAATAAAAATTTGACTGCCTCTGCACCGTCGCTTCAAAAAAACTCATGAATAAAATTTGCATATCAATATTACCAATATAAATTTGAATATTTTTTGACCTTTTACCCCTTGACCTTGTAATTAGTGCCTCATCTTCCAATTTTATCTTTCAAAGTGCATAATTATCCATGAACAATTATTTTCATTGCAAACTCTACATGCAAACATAACAAACAACTTGCATAAGAAATCACTCCACATCTGTCACCAACTTCCTCACTCCTCTCAAAATATTCCAAACCCAAACTCCACTCCCCAATTAAAATGGCTTCAACTTCAAATTCCGTCCTAGTCCATGGGCCCCATCCCCCGGGGGCAGGGAAGGGGGCCCCCACCCCAAGGGGGGGGCTATTGGACGGGCCTGTGCCGAGAACAACCACAATTTTCGAGCGTTGAGGGAAAAATATGTGGCAAATGTGTCAAAACAGAGAAGATTACGGACATGACCCTCCACGAAGGTCAAGGTGAGCGAACGTAAGCAAAAGTTAATGTTTTAGGTCGAAGCAACCGTTGATTTGACCCATCGGTCAGAAATTTGGACAAATGGAGTCAAAATAGTTTGTCTCCCAATCCAACGCCAGTTCGTTAATAAAAGTTTATTTTCCTAATTCTAGCTCAATTCCGAGGCGTCCAATATGATTACCCCTTTTTTGGGGGTCAATGTAAATTTTAATGCCCGGTCGGCCAGCTTCCTATCCGATTTGACTTCGTTTCCTCTGAAAACCTTTTTCAAGTAATTACAAATATTAAATTGGAGTTAGACGCCGTGCTTTTTGCACTCAAACTCTGTTCAAAGCATTATAATGTGGTGAGTAAAGTGATGGGAGGGTCGAATTTTTATAGTTGGTTTGGCACAATAAATATTTTCCATGGTTACAGGTTGCTTACATGAAAAAAAATGGAAATTCAACGTGCTGCTGATAAAAGATCGTTATGACCTCAGCGTCCTCATCTTTGAATTTGACAAAAATTTGATGACCACGCTCAACTCGGACAATGTCAAACAGTTTGGATAGATTAAAGCAAAATCTGACGCTTTGAGGCTCATTGTCCAGTAAGTTTTGGTACAAGGACTAGAAATTTTGGACAAAATTATTTAAAAAACTAATTGTAAGGAACTTGAAGGCTTAGCTGGAATCCGAAGAATGCCAAATTTGGAATGAATATAAGTGGAATATGATTCTAAGCTTCTATTATTCCAAAAAAGTTGAAGAAATTGATCTCTTTAAGGCTCTCCTCATGTATATAATTTCTAAAGAGGTGAGCTGTGCCGCCTGCGCCCTCGGCGTCACTTTCAACCGCCCTCATATCCTTGTCGGCTACAACAAAGGAATCTCCACTTCATTGAAATTATACTTATAAATCTCAGATGTACTCAAATTTGGTTTTTTGCCAAAAAAAGTACAAAATGTACTTACAGCCATTTCTAAGTAATTTAGTGAATTTTTTTAGTTAATTTAGCTAAAACTATTTAATTTAATTTACATTTTTTAGACAACTCCCAAAAATGAGGAATGACAATCAATAACAAAAAGGGAATTTCATCGCAAATTAATCAAATTAAGCTTGCAATTAATTTATTAAGATCCTTCAACAGTTAATTAATGAAATGTGTTCATTGTTTATCGGAATATGTAATTGTTAGTTCTATGAAAATAAATTATTATTATTAAGAGTCGATGTATCGAAGCAAAATCAATAACTTTAAAAATTTTGACCTAAAAATTTTTGTTCTCATACTCTTAAGATTACTTTTTTTTAAATTTACTTTACTTATTGTACCCAAATCCTATTTTTCCGAACCATATCTAAATCCTCTGTTTGTAAATTATTCAATATTATCCATAAATCATCTTTGTTTCGAGTAATTTTGACTTATTTAAACTAATTCCGTTTGAGTTTTCTATATTTATTAGTTCCGTGATATCAAAATTGTTAAAAGCTACCATTTCTATTCTTAAACTAACAAATTATGTAAAATTATGAAATTATATTTACATGTACAAAATATAAACCAATTAAAAACTATCTTTTCTACTTCCATAAGACTATGCTTAGAATTTGTAGATTTTTAAGGCATAACACAATATTTTGCACATTTATTTTACATCTGCAAAAATTTCCAAAGGAACTTCACATCTTAAAATTAACTTCCACATGTTTTGTAAATTGTCAATAAATTTCCGATTAAATCAATTTTAAATTTCAGATGGAATTACAACGTTAATTTTACCCATCCCATTTCCAGTTTTATAATCACTCTTTCTATGGAACTTTTCTTGCAAAGTTAAGGCAACAAAGAGACGGGGAATTGAAGAAATATTAGCGGATTAAGAAAACTCCTAAATAAATGACGGCTGGAGAAAGTTTTTTAAAAATATATTTAAAAAATTAATAATAACTTAATTATCCAGCCTAGAAAATAAATTACACATATTACACAAGGAAATCAACGAAAATTGGCAAAAGGTAAGCAATTAGTGACTTATAAATTGAAAAAAACAAGTTCACTATTTTAATTCTTTTAAAATTCAACTTTATAAACTAAGATAACATCTTCACTAATTGAATTTGTTTCTATCGCAGGTCATTGACCCCAAGGTCAACTCCTCAAAATGAAGGACCCCTGCCTCCTTTGCTTATCCTCACTTTCCAGTGGATGGAAAGAACGCCAACTTTTCTCCCTTTTGACCCTCATTCAATGCCAAAATTATTCCAATCAAAATCCAAATTCCGTTGACCTCAACAATCAGTCCCAATCTAAATTTGTCTCCTGTTCCCAATGCGAATTCTTTATCAGCTCCGCATTCAAAATTTATACCAAAATCTGTCAATTAAATACCAGCTTGCAAAAGGAAATTGAAAATATTCGAGTACAAATTTTGCAAAGTCAAGCAAAAGAAGATAAATTTTTACCGAAAAATGTTCGGATAATGAGAAAATCTATTTTGGAATTGTCAGGTAAAATTAGAGATTGAAGTTAAGCAAATTTTTATTGTTTTTTGTGGAATTTTCTTCATTAAAAACATTTTTTGTTGATTTTGTATTATTATGTTGGCAATACTTAATATTGATGATTTCCACATTTCAGGGACAAATTCGGATCAAATTAGTAACTTCAATGAGCCTAGCAACATTTCAATGATTTCCGCTGAAGAAATTCATGTCAAAATTGAAAAGTTTGACGAAGATTCTCAATTACAGTTATCAGGTAAGCGTTTTAAAGCAAAATTAAGATCCTTCATTGGTCAAAATTTAATTAAACAATTCAGTAACTACGGAGTTTCCTTATTTTACTGAAAATTAAAGCTTTTTTTCTTTCCTCAAAAATTTATATTTCTTGTTTCATTATGGGAAAAAATGAACCAATTGCTTTCTTTTTCTTTTATTAAAATCAGCTAGTTTTATTTTTTAATACAATTTTTGTTTCAAAATCTAAATACTTGATGTTTATCCACTTTTCAGAAACAATGCAGCATCAAGCAATTGCAGAAAATGAGCCCACCTGCATCCTCCCAATTTCTGAAGAGGAAATAAAAATAAAACTTGAAAAATTCGAAGAGGATTCCAACCCAGGCTTTGATTTTGAGGATGGACCCTCAAATTTTATCCAGCATTCGGATCAAGAGGAAGAAATGGAGATGGAATTCGAAGACGCTGAACCATTTAATTGCAATCAGGAAGACGCTGATTACTTTTCATATGAAAGAGAAGCCTCAAAAGCAAAAAAGAGGAAAGCAACGAGTTCTGAAGAAATTTCCGAAAAGAAAAGCAAATCTAAATTTTGCGAAGAAAGTAAAGAAGAAGAAGCGGACGCTTTTTGGGCAAAATATCCAAAACCCATGAAAATGAAATGGGGATATCTTTATCCCTGTCCAATTTGTAAGATTTTACTCCATTATTATTGGGATATTCAATAGAAAAAATAATTTTGACCATCAATTTTCTTACTTGATCCCTAAAATATCCCCAAAAGATATTTACCTATCAATTTTTTGGGATGGGAAAATAAATTAAAACTTCAGCCCCAATCTCACAAATTAACAATTGCTATATCTTTCACTTTTTAAATTTTCCAAATTTGTTCCAATTTTGTATCTTCCACAAAGTAATTTAAACATTTATCTCTTTGTTTCAGGTCCAAACACAAGATTCACATCAAAATCCAAACTAATCAATCACATGTTTAAGAAGCACGAGACAGAGGATAAGCCCTTATCTTGTAATAAATGTGAAAAGAAATTCACCCAGGAGTTAAATTTAGAACGACACGTCCATCTCCATCAATTTGAAGAAAGTTATCCTTTGGTAAACATCCTTAATTTGCAAAACCACCTAAAATTTCGAATTTTAATGTTCCCAAAACGAACTTTTTTGCCCTGAATTTTATATCCAAATTTTTACTTGAAAACATTTAATTTTCCAATTAAAAACTCTGTATTTTGCAGATTTGCGACGTTTGCGACACGAGATTTGCGGATGTGGATCGATTCAATACCCACAGTGAAACGCACACCCAGAAAAAAGGCGAATTTCCTTGTGAATACTGCGGAAAAATCTTCTACGCTTCCCATCATCTCAGAGTGCATCTCAGAATTCATACTGGGGAAAGAGTAAGTGCTGGCTTAATTCCCATGGTGATGTAATTCACAAATCAAAAATAGTTGAAAAATTTCACCCACAATTTTCACTCTAAACCTTTATTATGCACATTTGCAGCAAAAATAGTAAATTTCTATCATTATTGCCAAAAAATGTGTTTAATTTTACTGAAATTGTGACAAATTTGTCACAAATCGGTTTTTTTTTCAAAGCAGTCAAAACTCATTTTCGGTTTCCTAATCGCACAACTATTTATTACTCTTTTCAAACTCAAAAATTGCCTAAATTATTGTGTTTTTTTATTTCACAGCCATTAAAATGCAAATTCTGCCCCGAATCCTTTATCGACGCCTCAAGAAGAAAAGTCCACTATGAAAAAGTGCACAACAACAATCAAAAATTTCCTTGTCACCTCTGCGAAGCTGTTTTAGCGACGAGCGCAGGGCTCAAAAAACATTTAAATAGTCACGAGGGTAAAGGATGTTTTAGCGGCTCAATTTGCGAAGTTGAAGGTTGCGGACAAGTTTTCAAACATGGAAAAACGTTGCTAAGTCATCAAATTAAGGTTCATGGAAAGGAAGGATTTGTTTGCGATGAGTGGTTAGTAAAAATTGCAAAATTTTAAGTTTTTACGTCATTTCAATGACTAATTGATGAGCCTTGTTAATTTTTCATGAAATTTTGGGAAAAAAGACGAGTTCAAATATCATTTTGGTTTATTTTTGGAAATTTTGGGGCCTGATATTTATGTTTATCAGTTCTACTCAATGTCATTTTTGTGAAATCCATCTAAATAATTTTTAGATAAGCTATATTCTTTAAGTTGCCATTTAATAATGTTAAAACCTTTTTTTTGCCTTGACAAATACATAAAATTTGTATTTACTATCCAAACATTCATACTTAATTAGTACCAAATACAATCTGGCACCTGAAATACCCTCATTGGTTTACAAATAATTAGACAAAAATATTTTTATTTGCAGCGGAACAACTCTCGCAACAAAATACGGGCTTAAGGAACACAAAAGATCCCATCTTGGCCTCAAACAGTTTAAATGCGATGTAAATAAACAAACAATGAAAATATTGGACAATGAGATAAACCATAATTTGTTCTTTCCCAATACAGATTTGTCCAGCTGAATTTATGAGAAAAACCAGTCTAAAAGCCCATCTTGCAAAGCACGAAGAAGAACAGGAGCAAAAGGGAATTTGATTGATTAATAAATTCCCCGATCGTAAATCCGAAGCTAAAAAAATAAATTTGGGATATAAACTGAAAATAATTCTTAAAATACTTGCCATTTGAATTTTCGTAGTATGCTAAAGTTAAAAATGTAACCATTTTTTCTTCGCCTTTACACAAATCATTTATTATTTTATTTTATATTGAATTTTCCATATGTTAGCAAACCCAAAATTAAACGGATTTTGTTACTTTTTGGAAATTAAATGCAGAAATTGTTAAATAAATTACTTCCTTGTCAAAGAATTAAACAGTTTAATCATGGAAACAGAAAAAAGAGGAAAGTGGACTTGTTTGGGTTCTTACAAAAACTCGGGTAAAGCTAAAAACGGGGATATGACTTTGCATGTTAAAACTGACAGGCCCAACTCAAATCAGCAGGAAATTGGCCGGGGCTTGTGCGCTACAAAAGGACACCCTTCCATTCCCCCTTAACCCCCACTCATTACGAAATTCCCCCAAAATATTAAGATTATCCTCAAATTTCAAATATGTTTGTTAACCAAACAACTTCAACATGATTAATGTTTACATACTGCTTGGTTGACCCCTATATCCATTTGCCCTTCTCTTTCTCACATCAGTTATCCACGCATAACGTTGTCAAGCATTACAGCATTTTCCCAATCATTTATTATTTAATTAACAAACTCAATCCCATTTAAATTTAGATACACAAAAGTGTATTTTGACCCTTGATTTAAAAATATGGAGTGATAGCCACGTCTTTTATGGACGCTGTTGGCCTGTTTCGGAATCCTTTTTGTGCTGCTCAATCCCCTTGCATTCATTTGGCTCAAAAGTTCACACAACTTGACGGACGGACAGGGCCATCTTATTTTACGAACCCTGTTTTTACAAATTTTCATCCTTTTGCCTAAGTATTTGCATTTTCCATCAACTAAAAATTTGAAATCAATTGAAAATTTCGATAAAATAATAAATTGCACTCAACCAAAAATTTCCATCGATCTAAAAGTTTGATTTTAACCAAAAATTTTGCGGAATGCAGACGCAGTTGCATCATTCAAAATAGATTTTGCATTTAAATTGCTTTTATTTGTCTCACCCTTTGTCTTTCTCAGTGTAAATTGGGTTTTAAAAATATGAGGAGTCTACAAAAGTGACCCTTAACTTGACAAAATTAATTTCATTATGGTTGTGCTTCAAAAAAAATGGCATTATCCCGTAATGTTTCATAGAAATTGTCGTCCCTTCGATTAAAACAACTCCTTTCTATTCTGAATGCAATGCTAGGCAATTCCATAGATCCTTTGAAAGAACATGTTTGTATTTTTTGAATTAAAATTAAATGGCATTTCTAAACATTTACATTTTACATTTAACAAATGTGATCTACCTTCAAACAAAAAGTTTTCCATGAAAGCCAGTTCATTTGACATAAACAAAGGATTACAAAAATATTGATAGTAATTAGTTGTAACTCAAATTAATATTGGGTTAAATATTTGACCAAATTTTCATCTTATCCTTATGCAAAATAATTTGTAAGTTATGTCATAATTAATTCAATCGCTTAGCAAGTATTCATCTTTCGTTCAAAAATCCATCATGCATCCCTCAAATATCAGAGTGACGAAAAAGCGTCACAGAGACATTTCCATATGACGATATATAATTTTTGGCACTTGGTTCCTCGTTCAAAAGCTAAAATCAAAAGTAGCATTTTAACCTCAAAAAGCTCTCCAGTAAAAAAAATCACAAAGCACAATTTAGCAAACTCTGCCTTATTACATCTGGTTACAATGAGTTTATTACAGAATTTTTCCAATCAAAGAACCTACATTACAAGTATGTGACAACCATTATCAAAATCTTGTCAATTAAAGAATTTGTGTATTTTTTTTATCAATAACTGGCTGCAGCCGCATGTCTGTTGTGGACCCACTCATAAGCATTCACTTTATCGTAAGATTGTGGCCCATAAACGGACCTAACCTTGCCCCCCAGCGCCTTAAGAATAGGAATCAGAGGCTGGACATCCTCAGTCCCATCCGGGCTTGGGCAATACACCAAACTCTGTCTCGGCTTCTTCACAAGCTTTTCCTCATCCAGAATTCGGACACGATGTGGCTATACCCGAGACATTTATTTATTGCTTTATAACGTTTAAAAGTTTGAGGATACCGTAGCGGGTAGCAGTCCCCCCGAATATATTTCTAATAGTTGGCCGCTGTTGAGCAAAATTGCGTCTTTTATTGGGATTGCTTGGATCCATTGCCCGTTTGTCCCACGAACCTGCAAGTCTCACAATTTATTTTAACAATTTTAAAGGCATTTTTCCCAAATCATATAAATAAAAAGTTTTTAAAATTTGAAAATTGATTCCGTTTCCTCAATGAAATTTCGAGCAACCTCAATCTCCACCTCCCCTAACTTTTTTCTATTTTAGAAATTATTAACAAACTAACGCTCATTTCCTAAACATTTTCAACTTTCTACAACCACAAACTTACAAACGTACTCTTAGTATGGTTTAGAGCCTTACTGAAATATCAATTTGTTGTGATCAATTCGGTAGATTTATGATTTACAAAATAATAAATCCTGGCTACTAAAGAATCCTACTATTAAAGAAAGGTCGAAAAATTTGTATGTATATATATTTGCGACCCGTTTCCCCTGGTAAGGAGTCCCACTGCTTCCACTGCTACTCACTTCACTCACTTCTCTCTCTCTTTGTTCACATTCTATGCTAACATGTCTGTTGCATGCATTTTTCAATATGGGTTAAATTATGAAATATTTTGACGGGGACGTTTTTACGTTTGCGGGTAGAGCCCGCAGGCCTTCTAGTTTCTTTTAATTTTCTTCAAAATCCACATTTTTCCGTGTGGCCCACCTCGAATTTTTTAAAAGGGACCTTAGTTATAAAATATGATTACATAAGTACCTCCAGCCCCCCAACATGGTCCTGGAAGAGGAGGGTGATTGTGTGCCAATCGCAGTGTTCCCCACACCTTATAGCCCCCTCGGGTACTTTACCCACATCGTCCAGAAGAGGAGAATACATCGAACTCCGCATCACTGTCTGGGTAGGCACTGACCTACAAAAAAACATGTTTTAAGGATTTTGGTTTAAAAGGTTTTGAATTTTAGGGTTTTGAAATTAGTCCGATTCATTCACTTTTACTCAAGGGTAACAACGAAAATACAACCCGTACAAATGGAAAACGAATAGTATGTATCCACATCATTTAAAAATCGATTTTTTGCAGTTTGCCTAATTTTGTGCAGTTTGCGGGATATAATCAGCACTTTGAAATGTGTCAACCAAAAAAAAAAAACACAAATTTAGGGATATGCAAACTGACCTCTCAAAGACATTTCGATGCCGCTTCATCAACTCCCCTTCCTCCAGTCCCATGTAGAGGGAAAGTGCCCGGAGGACTTTGTCAGCTACAACAGCACAAGCTTTACGAGCCTCGTCAAAAGCTTCCTTAAAACCGGGCACTTCGGATGGAAAATATCCCAGGTTGTTGCTCTCAATGTGACCCGTCACGTCAAAAAATTCACGAAGCTCCGTCGCATTTGGCTCATTTTCGTTTAGCCTGGCCATAAATTAGCCATGGGTATGGGTATCAATATGTAAAACAACTAAGTATTTATCTTACAGCTCGTCCCCTGGACCCGCATAACCATGGAAGGAAGCTGCTTTTGGCGGTTTTCTCACCTTCTTCTTAATTTCCGCCGGCATCTCAAAAAATTCTTTAGAGACTTTATAAACCCTCTCAATCTTTAAACCAAAGATTTTACAAATTAGTATTGGATTTTTCTCACAAGGCATTTTCCATGCAACCACAAAATCCCAAAATCCAATGTCCAAAAGTGAACAAATAAATAAAAACTTTATCCCCAATGCTCTCAAGTATTTTATTTTATTTACAACGGATCTTAAATAAATTTTTTCCTACTCTATTTTTATTTACCTTGTCCAAATCCAAGCCATGGTTGATCAAATAAGTGAAGCCAAGCGTGCTCAGAGCAGAGCCAATTTTTTGGGAAAATTCTCTCAAATCCTCCCCTTTTACAATTTCCCCGGAAATTCGGGAACAATCTACTATTGGAATTTTCTCCATTTTAAATGGTATTTGACCGAATCTGATATCTGAATGAGGTTCAAGACAACAGTAAACCCTCCTTTTTCCAATTAACAACCTGGAACCTGGCTCGCTGCTCTTTAATGAGGAAAGCCAAAGTCAAAGAGTCCAGATGCCCTTGTGTTGTCATTGTCAATCAAAACCTGCTGTGCAACTTATCCAAAATATTTCCATTCCAAACCAGACATGCAATTAAAAAACAAAGCTTATGTAACAATTCTTATTATTAAATCTTAGACATGCAAAGTAAGCATTAAGTAAGTATTTAAAAAAAAATAATTGAATCATTTTTTTCAAGTTTCATTATCATTATGAGAATTCCAAAAATGGAACTTTGCTGTCCATCAGCCCGACAACTAAATTATTATAATTGTGCATTGCATTATGAACAGATTCGTGCAACCGGTTTTTATTATTTACATAATCTCCTCTAATTTTGTCATGCAAAGCTGAAAAAGTGGCACTGGATTTAGATGTGCATTGTCTAAAAATCTCGAACACGAGGACTCACAAAAAGCTCATAGGCTTTTGCTTTGCAAGCTTTGTTAGCAGTATTAATTGAATGAATGTCGGCATACAATAAATTAAATGTGGCAAATGGAATAAAATTTTCCTTCATAATTTGCGCTAATAAAATTCTACTCCGCGCGGCGCTGTAAATCGCAAAAAACCAAAAACGTAATCCCGATTTTCGTGGCTTACAGAACTTATAAACCACGAAAAGTTGGATTAGAAATTTTACTCAATTCCTAGTCCCCGAAAACTGGAATTACCACTTGCTCTAAATCACCAAAATCGGGATTACTAATTCCGATTTCGTGGTTTTAATTCCGATTTTGGTATGTCAGCCCCAACCTGCTAGTGTCATAAAAAGGGTCACTACGCTAGAGCATTACAAAGTGGCTTACTCAAGCAAGCAAGAAATCGTTGATAACTTCAGACAAAAGGTGACTACAGAATTTGCATATGAAAAGGGCTGCAACTTTTTTTAGAAACGAGGCAAATTTTTCTGCAAATTTATGGTCAAGGGTAAAAAAAATCTTAATTTAAATGAAATTAAATAGAAATAAAAGTCAATTAAATAATCAATGATTGGAAAAATGCACTACTGCTTGTTTACATACTGCGTGGAAACTTGGCTTATCTACCCATCATGTCTCACTCTCTGTCATAGACATGATAAGTTTCATACTGCTTATCACTTCCTTTCCAAATATTCTGTAGGATTTCTACAAACGATATACAAACGATATACTGTATCCTGTTTAAAAATTATGAAAACTTTTCAAAATTGCACCCAAAACTATCCTCTCAAAATTTTTAATTTCTGGTTTTTAATTGCCAAGCTTATATACGAAATCTCTATATAATTTTAGTGTTTTTATAGACAAAACATCACATTTTTCATAATGTACCTAAATATTAGTAAATTGAATTTTATATGCAGTTTGGGAAAATATTTTATTTACTATAGAAATGCATGCACTTTTTTGGGAAGTGGAGGCAACAAAGGGACGGGGCATTTTAGAGTTGATTTGCGCATTCTCAAAAACTTAGATCGACGGCTGGGAATAGTTTTCAGAGAAATTAAACTACAATATTAAAATAAATTTGGTTTGGAATTTAAATAACTCAGCATATTAAAGATATTCGGTGAGATAATCGTATCATTTTGAAAATATTTTAAATAAATAACAATCAAATATTTAAGAAGCCTAGCAAAGCCTGAAGTCGAAATTTTGGGTTTTTGTTTGATTGCAAAATTTTGGAATTTTCCAACTTAAATGTTTCTATTTGCTCATTTTAGCTTTCTATAACAAATTAGATCAGGATATTCATTTATTAATATTAAGTTCTTATCTTTTCTGCATTTTCTAAACTCAATAAGTTTTTTTAAAAACCAAAATTTAAAATAAATGATAATTTACAACATACACTTACAACTACTTGTATAATTTCTACTGTTTCTAATTACAGGGAAGGGTCAGGTCATTGACCCCGAGGTCACATCGAAACCAAAATGAAGGGTCCTTGTGTGTGGTGCTTGTCCCCTTTTTCCAAGGGAGGAAAAGAACGAGAACTTTGTCCCCTTTTGACACTTTTTCAAAACCACAACTCGCCAAATTTCAAAGATCCCAATGATCTCATCAAAGAAGTCCAATCTAAATTTGTTTCTTGCTCAAAATGCGAGTCTTTTATCAGCTCCGCATTAAAAATTCACTCCCAAATCACGGATTTAAACGCCAGCCTAAAAAAAGAAATTGGGAACATTCGAAAGCAAATTTTGGAGAGCCAAGGAAATGAAGTTGAAGTTGCAGAAAATGAAGCAAAAATTAGAAAAACTGTTTTGGAGTTGTCAGGTAAATTGTCAAAATTAAAACCTTTTGGAACGTACTTTCGCCTGGAATTTTGGTAATTTCGAAAAAAAAGTTAAAAAATTTTGATTTCGCAAATAAATTTCTACTATTTTTATACAAACTGGTAACTTTTTGGCTTTTAACAATTTTTAGTATTCAGCCAAAAAGTCAAATTGTTCAAAAGTACAAAAATTACTAAATTCCATGAAAAGTTCTCAAAATAACTTTAATACCTCTTAAAAATCCAAACAATTTAAATTAGTCTATCCGCTTTTGAAGTATTTTACAGTCATTTACTAACGAGGGGAGGTCCCCCCCGTGCGCTATTGTATGGCCCCCAAAATTTTACAGGATTTAGGTCGTGTCAATTGATGAACGAAATGGTACTTCATTAGTCTCCATG